>ML785664.1:890003-929099 GCA_009831015.1 Picea engelmannii | reverse complement strand
TGCACCCCAGCCTCTTACTTATACTTTTCCTTCTAATTCTCTGTTGAGTTAGGTTAACTCCCAGGGTTAATCTTCTATTTTTCTGTTGAGTTATCTTTTACTCCTTTATCCTTTTCCTTTCTTAAGTCAACTTAAAAATATAATTTTTAACTTCTTGACTTTTCCCCCCTCAGTGTGAGACTATTACCTGGTGGGGGTGCCCAGGCCACTGAGTCTCCTAATCACCTCTCTAAGAGGTGGGGGACATTACAGTTAGGGCCACGGAGTCTGGGAGAGCATGAAGACCTAGGGACTGTTTCCGGTAGTGACGGATTGAGGGATCGCTAGCGTAGCACACTCAAGGAGACGAAAGGGTTTCGGATCAGCTGGAGCTGGGTTCATTTGATTTTTTGGTTTTAAAAGAAATATTGCTCTGTTCTTACCCAGATTGGTGTCCAACTTCGAAGATTTGGTTTTTTTTTTTTTTTTTTTACAGTTAATTTCTTGAGTTAGCAGATTTGAGGAGAAATTGGTTGATTTGGAGTTGGTTGAGGGCAGATTGCAGGTATTTTGCCATTATTTATCTGCTAAGTTTAGTATTTTATGATCATCTATGGCTACATTGACCAACATCATGTTGGAAGGAAACCAAAAGTTCTTTGGGAAGAACTATAATACCTAGTAGCAACACATGTTGGCCATTTTTGCGTACCGGTGCCTGTCAGATGTTGTTCTGGGCACAAGTCCTCGTCCCACGGTTGCAGGTAAAGACCATGACAAGTTTGATGGACAAGAAAGAGAGGTTGTGATGCTGATCAAATTGTCTGTGACAGATGAGATGCTACCTGAGGTTCAGAATGGGAAGACTGCTGCAGTGATCTGGAAATAGTTGAAAGAGACCCATGAGATTTCAGATAAGGGTCGAGCATTCTTTTTAAAGAATATGATGTTCTCTATCAATATGAGTGAGGCTATCTCTCTCCAAGAGAACTTACTCAAGATCAAAGACATTTGGGAGTAGTTGGAGGCCATTAGTCGGAAGATGGAAGAAGAGGACATGATGGTGATCATGTTGAACAGCTTGCCAGGGTCCTATATGTACTTCATTGAGACCCTGAACATCATAGCTACATACATTGAACTGAAGTTTGGAGAGCTATCCAATAATCTCTTGTAGCAGGATAGGTGGAAGAAGCAGTTTGGGAGCAGCAGTGAGACAGAGGGTTCAGAGCAGGCATTTGTAGCCAAGGCTAAAGGCAAAGGCAAATGGACAAGGAAACCTAGTCCAGGAAATGATGAGGATTCCACCAAAAGCCTGAAGACCATCACTTTTCATTACTATGGCAAGACTAACCATATGAAGAAGCACTGTAGAAATTAGTTGGCATATCAGAAGCTCAACCACAGAGGGTCTCAGTAGAATGCCCATGTCGCAGAGCACACGGAGGATAAGGAGGCAGCCTTCTATGCCTTTATGGCCTGTACACAAGCATCTCAGTCCAAGTCATCTTCTTGGTTTGTTGATTCAGGTGCATCCAGGAATTTCACCAATCGAAAAGTTTGGTTCACAGAGTTTACACCTAGTCCATCCAAAGACTCAGTGATCTTCAGTGGAGGTGAGGAGTATAATATAGTCGGCAAGGGGAATGTTCATATTTCCTTCGGAGGAAAGATGCTTATGTTTTTGAACATCCACTATGTTCCAGGTATGCAGCTTAATCTACTCTTAGTTAGCTAGATTATGAGGCACTCTCCTCACTTGGATGTCAACTTTAGAAATTACAATTGCTATATCATTGACAAGAATACCAAGAAGATCGTTGCTCTTGGTGTGGAGGACCATGGTCTGTTCAGATTGGTGGATATTGGGTAGGTCAAAGAGCATGCACTAGCAGTGAAGATTGCATCAGACATCTACACACTATGACATCAGAGGTATGGGCACCTCAATTTTAACTACCTCTCTCAGTTGGCACGAGAGAAATTGGTAGATGGACTTCCAGACATTCAACAAAAGATTCAGGGATTTTTTGGAGCTTGCCAGGCAGGGAAGCAACATCGAGTGCCATTTGATGAAGGACAAGATTGGAGAGTGCAAAGGGTCCTTCAGCTGGTTCATGCATATCTATTTGGACCAATGAACACAGAATCAATCAACGTTTCCAGGTATTTCCTTTTGTTTGTTGATGATTTTAGTAGGAAAATGTGGGTGTATTTTTTGAACTTGAAGTCTGACGTGTTTAAAGAATTTCAAAACTTTAAAGCATTAGTCAAGAATGAGTCAGGTTTTTATATTACCTCTCTTAGATATGATAATGGTGGAGAATTTTGCTCCAAAGAATTCAATAATTTTTGTGCTAAACATGGGATCAAGAGACAATACACTACACCCTATACTCCACAACAGAATGGGGTGGTTGAAAGGTGAAACCGCTGTTACCCATGATTTTGGTCATCTTGATGGTGTATTGATGATGGTGTACTCAGGCTCCTAATAAGAAATTTCTCCTGAGAAAAGTGACATTCATCTCTTCCCATAAAACATATTTTTGAAGAGAGTTCGCAGGTTGCTTATATCCCAGGGTGCGAGAATGACCCATTCTCGTAGGCTGCCTTCAGCTAGGGTGCGAACTTCTCGCACTGTGCTACATAACTAGGGTGTAAACTTGTTCTCAAGCTTGGTAAAATATGAAGTCTCAATGGTTATAGAAGGGAATCTTATAGAGAATGGGTTGGCATTCGAATGGTTATCATTTTACTAGTTTCCCTAATTTGGTGGGATCATTATCATCCAAGTAACCATCTCATCCTCTCCTATATATTGATGGGATTCTCATGGAAAAGTTTAAGCAAGATTAATTGGAGAATTGGTGAAGGAATTGTGCAAAGGACCTAGCATGAATAGGAGCTTGGAGACTCTAGCAAGTCTATCAAGAGGAATTGGATCTTCTTCATACAAGGATCGAGCAAGTGTGTGTGTGTTGGAACCAAGAGCCATCGAAAGGAAGCTTGCGACATCAAGGCGATCAGGTTGTATCTTCTACGTTCGATTAATATGATACAGCGGCATGTCCTTTTCCCATAAATTCATTCTTACTTTATTGTGTAATTCCTTGATCATACACATAAGTTGACGATTGAATATATTTTTCTATCTTCACTTTGGTTGGTTTTGTGTTGTCTTGGTCTTGACCTCACGAGAGCAAAGGAGTGAAGCGGGAGCAATAGAGACCCTAGGAAGCGATACAAAGGTATGTCACTTGTTCCTCCCTACTAGCTAATTCAATGGTCATAACTTAGGGAAAGAGTCAAGTCCTGTCCTATTTTGTTCTAGATCCAGGTGGATCTAAGGAGATCTGTTAGTGTCCGCACCTACCGATTAGTCCGATAACAAAATTGGCGACTCCACTGCGCGATTATTTCCTCTACCTTGTAGCCTCAGATTACACCATTGGAATGGTTCTCATACAAGGGGATGATTTTAATGATGAACATGTTATCTATTACTTGAGTTGAAGTCTAACGTCTACCGAAACTAAGTATTTACATGTCGAAAAACTGGCCTTGGCAGCCGTCCAAGCAGTCCAACGCTTCCGACACTATGTCCTCTCTCACAAGACTACAGTGATTTCTAACTGCAACCCTATGCAACACATTCTCACACGTTAGTTGTTAGGGGGGAAATACTCCAAATGGATCGTGATACTCTAGGAGTTTGACTTGGAATTCGAATGTGCCAAGTCCAAGAAGTCCTTAGTGTTTGTTGAGTTGATATGCGACTTTCCCTATTCTGAAATGGAAAATGTAGCAGCTGATTCATTACCTGATGAATCCCTTTTCCTCATTATCTTTGATGATCTTTGGTATGGCGATATCATCATATATCTCCAAACCTAGACTTTACGGTCAACTTTGTCTAGTACTGATCGACATCGAATATGCTACCAAGCCCATCAATATAATATCCTCGGGGATACTCTTTATCGTCGAGGGATTGACTCAGTTTTTCGACACTGCCTAATGTTCAACAAAGCCAAGAAAGCCTTGAATGAATGCCATTCTGGAGCATGTGGTGGTCATATGTCTAGGTATGCTACTGCCCAAAAGATCTTACAAGTAGGGTATTTTTGGCCTTCTTTATTTAATGACTGCATAATCGCTATCCAAAAATGCCATGCTTGCTAGACCTATAATCATAAGATATGGTCACATCCCGCTCCTCTTCACCCTGTGGTCTCCATTGGTCCCTTTGCGAAATGGGGCATCGATTTCATGACATGTCACCCCCACTCACCCGGGGGGCATGGATACATTATTGTAGCCATATATTACTTTATGAAATGGGACAAGGCGATGCCGACATTTGACAACACTGGAAAGACCGCAACATTATTCATTTTTAATCACATCATAGCTCATTTTGGTGTTCCTCAAGATATCATCACTGATCATGGTAGCCACTTTAGAAACTTCATGATGTCCGAACTCACTGAAAAGTTGGGTCTTCACCATGAAAACTCAACGCCCTACTACCTACAAGCCAACGACCAAGTCAAAGCAATTAACAAATTTCTCATAACTATGCTCTGACGAATGATAGGGATTCACAAAACAAGTTGGCACACAATTTTTTTTTTGTCATTGTGGGCTTACCGGACATCCGTCAAGTCAGCTACTAGGTTTACACCTTTCTGGTTAGTCTATGGTTTGGAATCCATTCTCCCGATTGAATGCAAGATATCCTCTATAAAACTAGTTGTTGAACTCCTACCGAACACTTCTGTTGAGGAAAAACGTCTATTGTATCTTATGCGATTAGACGAAACTCGATGCGATGATACCCTAGTCATAGAAGCTCAGAAAAAACGTGTCAAGGCCCAATACGACAAACATGTCAAGCCTTGCATTTTCTCCGAAGGAGATCTCGTTCTCCTTTATGAACAAGATCGAGATATGCTAGGAGCTGGAAAATTCGAAGCCATGTGGCGAGGTCCTTATATCATTGGACGAGTGTTGGAAAAGGGGGATTATGAGTTAGTAGATTATGATGGTATCCCTTTGAGTGAACCCATAAATGGTTTGTACTTGAAGAAGTACTATGCATAAGATCACCTATGCACAAGTACCTATATTTTTATTGTATCATACTTCTTGTGTGTTACTGTAGCTTACTTTTTTCTTTATCTGGTCTCTTACCTTATGTGATGTTGTGCTTGATTTTCAGATGTTGGAGTCTTCGCTACCCTACATTGGCTTTGCTAATGGCGCTAGCCATAGTACTCAGAACCTTGCTTCTGCTGCATGGGCAATTTACGCCCCTACAAACGAACTTGTCTCCTTACGAGGTGTGTGTCTCGGCCATGCGACCAACAATATTGCGGAGTATAGCGTCGTTATCGAATTGTTGATTGATGTTATCTCGCTCGGAATCCATTATTTGGTTGTGCGACTCAATTCATATCTTGTAGTACTACAATTAAGTAATGTCTATACTATTCGAAGTCCTACTTTGTTACAGGTGTATTTGCGAATTCACCTCTTGGAACGTTATTTTGATTATATTGAATATCAACATATTCCTAGACGTATAAATACATTAACTGATGCATTAGCTAACTATGTATTAGACAGACATTTGGGTCATTTATAAATCAATAACATCAATTTTCACACAACACAAGATAAACTGGTAGAAGCCGTATGTATATATAATGATCAAAAAAGTTTTTACAAAAAGTTCTGTCCAAGGACCAAAATTTCAAAATCTAAAGCTCATAGCTTCTACAAAGTGACGTCATGGATGATGTTCACGGTAACACATGACTGCCCGGGAAACCCTACAAAGCAGTCGGCCAATGGAATCTGACACTCCTACTATATGACGCTGATAACGTCATGGAACCTCTCCAAGGGGCATGTCCAAAATTTCTGCTGTCAAACCCTCTAGGTTTTGTTCCACCGCTTCATAATCTTCAGCGTCCCATCATGGAACTGGAGCCACCTCTCCTCGTCACTAAATAGGATAAGTACCAAGAGATCGGTAAGGCCCCACATCTGTGTCATCAAAAAATAATTTTGTATTTAGACCTTGGATGAATATAAAAAAAAGCATTTGCATATGATAAAATTCACTAAAACATTTAAAAAGAAAAATGTGTACTTCTTACCAAGATCCCCCCACTGAGCACCCTCGAGCAGAACCAAGTCCGTATCTCTTGAGAAGTCCAACCCGGCATAGGCATAATCATCGACCACCAGCATCTATGGTCGCAACCAGTCGAAGAAGACATCATTATATTTGATAATTGGTCCAGGTACATGTCGGGCCATGAGCTGACACCACCTCAACATTCTTGGATCTGTTGGAGCCGATAAGTCCCACTCAACCTACAGCCTCAGTAAGGGAACCCTCTCAAGAAATAAGGACACCAACAAAGAGCCATACCCAAATTTCTTCAGGTCACCTCGCCTGCATTTGGTCAACTGCCTCTTCATGCTACGAAGCACTGTGTTTACCCAGTTAAAAACCTGAGGCTCAGTACACTCTATGGCATACTAAAAGTAGCTTTGGAGAGCCATGTGAGGAGCAACGCTCCCATCGATATGAGCAATGGTGAACAAAATAGTGAGGAGGGTCAAATCCTGCACTCCCCAAATGGCTACTTTCCCTTTTCTCCTCTCTGCGTCTGGAACACAGTGTAAGCAGCAGTACTCACTCATGGGCAGCCCACCACCTCTGCTACTAGTTAGGCTCACATGGTACCCACGCCGTGAAAGTCCTGTCAAGAAGTAAATGACCTCGATATCCAAGGACAATGTGTGGACCCCTATATGGAATACTTGCTGGTCGGGATACCACATATGCACAAGGTACTCCAATAACTTGACTTGGGCCCTCATACCCGGGATACGAAAGAATTTCAGAAGACCACGGTCGTGTAAAGCGGAAATGGTGGACAGATGATTTATGGAAATGGCATCATCTTCTTCGTGCTTTCTTTCACGCCATTCCAAAACCATGGTGATGGCCAAATACCTGCATAAGAAGCATAAGAAGAAATTTAGTAACTCTATTCAACTCTTGGTATCTTTTTCATTGAGCAAAACTTTAAAAAAAAATCAATTTGCGGTTCTTGCAGGTGCCTTTGGGGTCACCTGCGAGAATGAGGCATTCTCGCAGGTCCCATGTGGCTGGCCTGCGAGAATGGTTGAGCGCAACTTTAACCCGCAAACCAAACTCAAAACTATGTTTTTTGCCAATGAAAATGAAAAATCAAACCATGAAAGGGTAGAGGATAAGGAGCTTACCTTACTGTCGGAGATGGTTCGTCGAATGGATGCTCATAACTCCCGTAATCGAGCATCAAAATTCAAGGGCAAAAGAGGGGTTTTGGACTCAAATATTGGTAGAGTTAAAATGATTATGGTAAAAAGAACTTTTACCCCTTTATATTTACTTTTACCATTTGTTATTGGATTTTATAATTGTTTATTTATTAAAACATAATGCCTAATACCCTTTTGAGTGCGACTATTGCAGACGTAACGACCTCTATGTTCATGCACATGGATGCAGATATTTTTCTTCTTCATTGCATGTTTTGATTGTTTTTTATGGTTTTTTACAAAACCTCGAGCTTGGTCTTTGTCTGTTCTCATGCTCGAAAATACATGAGAACACGATTGAGCACACTTTTACCACTTTTTCAGGCTCAACAAGGTTATACGAAAAATGAACCCCCTTGGAGTCCACTTTAAGCTCTTTTTAGACTCTCTAAACATGAAAATATTGTCGAGGGACCTTGCTATTTTCACGCTCGTTAAATTATCTGAAGAAAGCGTCTATTGGGTGATAATTTATCTCTTTTTTGGTCTCATCAGACTATTTTACGAAAAAGGAACTAAGAGAGTTCTCTTTTAAGTGTTTTTCCAGACTCTATAATCATGAAAAACCTTCGAGTTTTCTATCTTTGGACTCATTAAACAAACATTGACAGACCCATAATGGGACCGAACCATTCCTTCCTAGGGTTCGTTAAATATACTCCAAAGGATGAACTTATATCAACAAGCATATGTTATCCTCCTCAATCTTTTGTAAAAATAAAGAGGTACTCGCCAGAAATGGTGGGGGAAAATTTGGGAAAGGGATGTGTTCTCATATTCATATTAATTGGCAGTAAGTGTCGCTCTTGAACATGACACCCCCCTATTCATTATTTGAAGCCAGTTTGGGAAATCCATTTGTCTCTCATTCGATTTGCTACAAGGTCATACCCTGCGTCGTCTCTGATTCAATGCTTCCAAACCATTGGTCGTGTCATTCATATGTTCAAGAGAAGTTCATCTGAAACCTTTATTGAGTCGGCCATCTGCAGTTGTCCATTCTCTCTATGTTAGCCTTCCCTGTGTCCAGTCCAACTTACATCATACTCTATTTCATCTTCAAAATCTGTTACTCATTTCGTGTCATTGATGGGGGATACATCAAGGCCCTCTTGTGACGAGTTTTGTTCCGTCGACTTCAGCTCATTATCCGGAAACAAGACTTAGAAATTCTTTGGTACCTTGGAACTTGCATGCCTCAATGGTAGGTTTCCTCGCTTTCGATAGTGGGTTTACATCATTGACCCCTGATCGAAAGATTTCGTCATATGTTCGGCCTCAACTCGTTCATTCACATTCGGTGGATTGTACTAGTGTACCTTGGGATTCATTGACATTAATGGTGATTTCCCTCGCACTTGTTAATGGTTTCATCAATGACTGGTAATCAAGTGGTTTCTACCATGTTCGACTTCAACACATGTAATCACATGGTTAGATTCGTACTTTCGAGCGACGAGATTGAAGACCCTGGATCTCATTTCTTTGTCTAGGTTGCGATGGAATATGTCTAATTTGCGACACATAGATCCACTTTGTATGTCTCGTGGCTATGTTGTCTCAATTTGAATTTTATTGCATAGATCCATAGTGTATTCCTGGTGGCTATGCTATATTTTGATGGCATGGATCCACAGTGTATGATTGGTGGCCATGACCTATTCTTATAATGTCATCCATCTGTGATCTGAGTATGGGAATGCCTACCTCAGAACTAGTATGATATTCTACAGATGCTTGGTTGTTCACAGGTTTCTGATTAGGTGCGCTCCTGGTTTCTGACACACACATGTAGTTTACAAAGTATTTCGGCTGTCATTGATTCCGGCCTCATACTTTGGGGGGCATTCTGTTACCCATGATTTTGGTCATCTTGATGGTGTATTGATGATGGTGTACTAAGGCTCCTAATAATAACTTTCTCCTGAGAAAAGTGACATTCATCTCTTCCCAGAAAACATATTTTTGAAGAGAGTTTGCAGGTTGCTTATATCCTAGGGTGCGAGAATGACCCATTCTCGCAGGCTGCCTTCAGCTAGGGTGCGAACTTCTCGCACTGTGCTACATAGCTAGGGTGAGAACTTGTTCTCAAGCTTGGTAAAAGATGAAGTCTTGATGGTTCTAGAAGGGAATCTTCTAGAGAATGGGTTGGCATTCGAATGGTTATCATTTTATTGGTTTCCCTGATTTGGTGGGATCATTCTCATCCAAGTAACC
Source organism: Picea engelmannii (assembly GCA_009831015.1). Classification (NCBI taxonomy): domain Eukaryota; kingdom Viridiplantae; phylum Streptophyta; class Pinopsida; order Pinales; family Pinaceae; genus Picea; species Picea engelmannii. The sequence continues at coordinate 919,517 of ML785664.1, read as the reverse complement.
ATCTCATCCTCTCCTATATATTAATGGGATTCTCATGGAAAAGGTTAAGCATGATTAATTGGAGAATTGGTGAAGGAATTGTGTGAAGGACCTAGCTTGAACAGGAGCTTGGAGACTCTAGCAAGTCTATCAAGAGGAATTGGATCTTCTTCATACAAGGATCGAGCAAATGTGTGTGTGTTGGAACCAAGATCCACTGAAAGGAAGCTTGCGACATCAAGGTGATCAAGTTGTATCTTCTACTTTCGATTAATATGATACAACGACATGTCCTTTTCCCATAAAGTCATTCTTACTTTATTGTGTAATTCCTTGATCATACACATAAGTTGACGATTGAATATATTTTTCTATATTCACTTTGGTTGGTTTGTGTTGTCTTCGTCTTTGGTCTTAACCTCACGAGAGAACTGGAGTGAAGCGGGAGCAATAGAGACCCTAGGAAGCGATACAAAGGTATGTCACTTGTTCCTCCCTACTAGCTAATTCAATGGTCATAACTTAGGGAAAGAGTTAGGTCTTGTCCTGTTTTTTTCTAGATCCAGGTGGATCTAGGGAGATCTGTTAGTGTCTGCACCTACTGATTAGTCCGATAAAAAGCGCATGATCATAGAGATGCTGAGATGTATGTTGTAGAAAAGGTGTGTTCCTAATAGGTTTTGGGCAGAGGCAGTGTTCACAGCAGTGTACCTGCTAAATAGATCTTCCACGATGGCGGTAAAGCAGAAGACTCCAGAGGAAGCATGGTTTGGAAGAAATCCCAAAGTAAGTCACTTGAAGGTCTTTGGTTCTACTTCTTAGACTTGGATTCTAGCTGTGAAACAAACCAAGTTATATCCGAAGAGTAAGAAGACGATGCTTACAGGGTACAGCGACACCCATAAAGATTACAAATTAGTTGATGTTGACACCAATAAGGTGAGCTTTAGCAGAGATGTTGTTGTTGATGAGGAGGTTGGAACCTTCCATACTCCTCCCACATTCAGAGTTACTGAGTAGCCATAAGTCATTGAAGATTCAGGTGTCAAGCTTTCAATAGCTGCACCTGAAGGGGGGAAAGATTCTAAGCATGATGATGAGGAGTCAGAGTAGGATGAGTCTCCTAGGTTAATCAGATAAGTACATTCTGAAGAAGGAATCCCAAGTCATGGTAGAAATACTGACCTGGTAGCCAGGGATTCCAAAAGACCCAAGTGGTGGCACAACACCATTGGAGATGTTCGGATAGGAGAGATGATCGAGGGAAGATCATCACGAGGTAAGAGTAAACAATAGACTGGCATAGTCAACTTTACTCTTATGGCCAATATTCAGGAGATCTATGAGCCTCAGGTATTCAATGAAGCAAAAGGAAGACCTGAATGGGAAAAGGCCATGGAGGCTGAACATGAAAGTTTGATGAAAAATCAGACTTGGGATCTCACAGCTCTTCCATCAGGGAAGAAACCCATTGGCTGCAAATGGGTGTACAAGGTCAAATACAAGGCAAATGGTACACTTGACAAGTACAAAGCACAATTAGTTGCGAAATGATTTTCTCAGTGAGAAGGCATTGAATATGAGGAGAATTTTTCTCCTACAACAAAGATGAGAATGATTCATCCTGTTCTAGCCATGGCAGCACAACAAGGTTGGAAGGTCCACCAGATGGACGTGAAAAGTGCCTTCCTCAATGGAGATTTGAAGGAAGTGGTATACATGTGCCAACCAGAGGGGTTTCAGGTTGCAGGGAAGGAGCATCTAGTTTGCAGACTAAAGAAGGCTCTATATGGTCTAAAACAGGCACCGAGGGCATGGTACATCAAGATTGACAGGTATTTGGTTCAACAAGGGTTCCAGCGGAGTCCTTCAGATTCCAACTTATATGTCAAAAGATTTGGTAATGAGATCATTCTTCTGGTTGTTTATGTGGATGATATCATTATTACAAGTAGTGAGGATGATGCAATTACATGGATCAAATCCAACATGAGAAGAGCATTTGACATGAAATATCTAGGCCTCCTACACTATTGTCTAGGTGTAGAAGTTTGGCAAACAGGCAAAAACATTTTTGTGTCATAAGCAAATTATGCCAGGAATTTGCTGGATAAGTTTAGGATAGAGGATTGCAAAATCTCCTCTACACCTATGGATAAAGGGATGAAAATTTCAGCCAAGACTAACTCAAAGGTGGTCGGTGAGTCACTATATAGACAGCTAGTGGGCAGCTTGATATATCTTACATCCACTAGACCTGACTGAGTTTCACTGTGAGCTTCATTTCTAGATTTATGACAACGTTGAAAGTAGAGAACTAGACAACAACAAAGTGAGTGCTGAGATATGTGAAAGGGACACTTGAATTTGGTATTTTGTACAACAGGAGAAAAGACCCGAGGTTGTGTGGGTATACAGATTCAAATTGGGCAGGTTCTGTTGATGACAGAAAATCCACTTCTAGATATGTCTTCAGCCTTGGCACAGGTGCAGTCACATGGACCAGCAAGAAACATCATGCAGTCGCCCTTTCATCGATAGAAGCAAAGTATCAAGGAGCATTGAAAGGTGCATGCGAGGCATTTTGGCTCAGGAGGATGTTATCCGATATGCAGGTGTAGCAGAGAGAGCCTACACCCTTGTTCTGTGACAATCAAGGGGTAATGAAACTTGCAAAGAATCCAATCTTCTACGAGCGTACCAAACATGTTGATACACACTGTCACTTCATAAGACATCTTGTAGAAGATGGAACTATTGAGTTGCATTATTTTCCTACAGAGGATCAAATTGTAGACATTTTCACCAAGTCTTTAGGTCCCGAAAAGCATGTAAAATTTCGAAAGAAACTTGGTGTAGTGAGTAGATTGACCATTAAGGGAGGGTGTTAAATTAAATATTAGCTTATAATGGTCAATTAGAAATTATACTTAGGAATTAAGAAATTCAAAGTGAATTTAGGTTAATTTATTTGCTTTTAGGTCAGATATTTTCTTTTAGGTTATATTTTCACTTTATCCCACATTCATAAAGTGGTTTGACTCTACTTGATTGTAACCTATATAAGAAATCTATTTTCTCTCTTATTTCATTGATTGAATAAAGACAGATAAGCTTATTCAAGTTATCTTGGTTTATGTGTGTGCTCAATTTCCATTACAGTCAAAATGTTGATGTTGGGGACTCTCTAGACCCTTGATATCAACAAGTCCATTGTATGCTTGAAGAGTAAATGATGAAGGGATGAGCTTGGGTGAGCTGAGTTGTTTCCATACAATTTTGTACATAATACATGTAGATTCCCCTTCATCGATGTACTAAGATGTTTCATATTGTAACACCCCCCATCCACCCAGGCCAAGGACACACCACTACTTCAAAACCAAACTACTCTGAAACCAATTGTAGCACACCCTCGTCTAAATCCACTGGGCTATGCATGCTCTATTTTAGCTCTCTCTCTCTCTCTCTCTCTCTCTCTCTCTCTCTCTCACACACACACACACATAATGAAAATTTAAATAGAGATAAACATTTTTTTCATACACAGATTCAAACGGAAGTGATAATAAACACATACATGCAACATATGCATGCAATTATAATAACATTATAACACATGTACACGATACAAAACATACAATTAACATAGAATTGGTACTTATCTTTTTATGATAAGACCACCAACTGTGTGCAAACCTTCCACGAACCTCCCAGCCTTAGACCATGCCGCTCCAAGCTATCAACAGTGGGTCACCTATGAGATGGGCCTAAACTCCACCAAGGGTAAAGGAAATCCTAGGCTAGGCTGAGATTACAGAAAGCTGCACAATGAAACAAGAAGGATTCCCTCCAAGGAGCCTACTTATGCTCATTTCTCACAAACTCTCATTCACCACATGCCTGTCCCACCCTGGGAATATACACCTTCATTGTTCCACAGTTCATTGGCTACTCCACTTCCCTTCTAGGGCTTCAATAACAAATTGGATAAAGAATTCTCAGAGCTCTGTAGCTATTGTTGGACTCCCTCCAGGAGAAATCACTTCACCTAGAGAGAGTTTCTCACAAGCTTGACAACCTGCTTCTTCAACCATGGGCTTGAAAACCCACCTCTTCAAACCACGGTAGAAAAAATGGGTAAAGAAAGGGTTGAGTCAACAATTACATAGGTTTACGATGGCAGAGGGTTCAACAATGGAGAAAATTGACTGACTGTGTGCCTACTCAGTGCATGAGTGAATGGGGCAATGGATGGCCAAAATCGTGAATGAACTCATGAGGAAAGATCGCAAGAATGGTCAGAATGGTGAGAGAGAACCCCCACAATGATGGAATTCTCCACATAAATTTTCATGCATTCTGAATGACAGTTGGCTTTCCACGAGCTCGTTCCTCTCCACTTGGAGTTTGCTCCTCTCCCCAAACGAACTTAGGATAACCAGGTTTATTTCCCAAACTTTAGTAATTTAGGAAATACATTATAATATTCCTTTGGTTTAAGCCCTCAAGCTTAGCCCCTTTTTCCTAGCCTCGCATCCACTTTCCCTTTCCCTTCCTAGTGGATCTTAGTCCCCCATAAATATTTTTTTGTGGTTGGTCTACACTTAGAAATGTGTTTTAATAATAATTTGCATAATTACATATACAAAAGTAGGTTCTCTAGCCTTAGCATCTAGGCTCTTCGGCCTAATAAACATATAAGCCTCCCAACTTATAAATACTTGGCTCACCATCATATAAACTTTATTAAACATCATTACAATTCAACAGGGGCTTGACCTTGGGGTATTGCAATCCCCTCCCCTTATTTTTACACTGTCCTCGGTGCAAAACATTTACATAGCATCAACAAGATTTTCAAAATCTTCAAAAATATGCAAGTATTCTACCCGCATAGAATCTTCATGCTCCCAGGTTGCGTCATTAGGACCATACCAGGTCCATTGGACCTTTACAAGCACTATGGCTCAATTCCAGAGATTTTTTATTTTTCGGTCCATAATACATATTGGATGCACTTGAAAAGCGCTTTCTTTCTCCACTTCAATCACATTCCAATCAATAACATGATTAGCATCAGGTATATATTTCTTAAGAAATGATACATGGAACACATTATTTATAGACATAGATGCAGGTAATGCAAGCATGTAAGCTACTGGTCCAATCCTCTCTAGGATTTCAAAGGGACCACAATATCTGGCTGCAAACTTGGAACAATTTCCCAACTCAGGTAACTTCTGTTGGCCTTCACTTTCAATAAAACATGATCACCCACTTTAAATTCCTTGTAAGTTATTCCCTTGTTAGCATAGATTTTCTTCCTATCTTTGGTAGCCTTTAAATTTTGTTTAATATTCAACATTTTCTCTTCCATTTCTCTGAGCAACTCTGGCCTAATCACTGCTCTGTCAGCTGGGTTGTCCCAACTTACTAGGGTGTTGCACTTTCTTCCATAAAGTGCCTCAAATGGGCTCATCTTCAGTGATGCTTGATACCCATTGTTTAAGGAAAATTCTACCAAGTGTAGATAATCTTCCCATTTAGATGGTTTGTTGATCACATACATCCTTATCATATCCTCTACCACCTAGTTCACTCTTTCTATTTTCCCATCAGACTCGGGATGATAAGCCATGCTGAAGTTTAGATTTGTTCTGAACCCTTTGAATAACCCCTTCCAAAACTTTGACGTAAAATTTGTGTCTCTTTTAGACAAAATTGTCTTGGATATGCCATGCAAGCATGCTACTTCCCTCATATATATATCAACAACATTGGTTTCCTTATGAGTAAGCTTGTCCACCACCACCATGATAGCATCATGTTGCTTGCTTGTTCTGGCAAATTTGGTGATGAAATCCATTGTCACCACTTCCCACTTCCACTCAAGAATGGGTAATGGCTGCAGCAACCCAGCTGGGTTTCTATGCTCATCCTTGACCCTTTGACACTCCAAGCATTTAGCGATGTATTTAGCAATTTCTCTCTTCATGCCTGGCCAATAATAATGGCTCTTGACTGTTGAAATTGTTTTCTAATATGCTGGGTTTCCAACATAAGGTACATTATGCATTTCTTTTAAAATCATACTACTCAATTCAGGAGAATTGGGTACATAAACTATGTTCATTTACAAGAGAATTCCATCAATTCGCAATTCATAATCTTCAACCTTCTGTTGCATTTTACTTGCTGCAATTTTGTTACCAATTCCTTGTACTGCAAATCTACTTTTGTTGCCTCGAAATTTTTTCCTTTAAGATCAATTTGACACATGCTAATGGTTTTCGCATGCAGTTCATGCACTCTCCTACTAAGTGCATCAACTAATTTGTTCTCCTTTCCTTTGATGTGCTTAATATCAAATTCATACTCACAGAGGAATTCCAACCATCTGCTCTTCCTAGCATTCAAAGTTGGATGGTCAAACAAATATTTCAAACCATTATGGTCTGTGCTCATCTAAAACCTCTTTCCCATGAGGTAGTGCCTCCACTTCTTCAAGGCGTGTACTATGGCTTCCAACTCCAAATCATGAGTGGCATATAGCCTTTCATGCTCTTTCAATTTTTTGGATTCAAAACATATCACAAATCCATTCCAACTGAGGACTCCAACAAGTTCTTCTTTGCATGCATCTGTGAAAACCATGAAATCTTCATTTGGATAAAAAATCCTCAGAATTGGAGCATTGGTTAACAACTTCTTCAATTGCTGGAAGCTCTTTTCACATTCTATTTTCCATTGAAACTTTACCCCCTTCCTTTGCAAGGAAGTGATTAGGTGAGCAATTCTCGAAAACCCCACAATGAACCTTTTGTAGTAGCCATCTAGACCCATGAAGGATCTGACTTTTGCCACATTCTTAGGTGTTTTCCACCCTTTAATGGCCTCAATATTTTCAAGGTCCACTGCTATCCTTTCTTTCGATATGATATGCCCAAAATAGTGAATTTTGATTTGATAAAATGAGCACTTTCTCAATTTGGCATACAACTGGTGCTATCTTAACACTTGTAACACCATTCTCAAATGATGCTCATGTTCTTCTTTTGACTTGGAATATACAAGGATTTCATCCAAAAAGACAATGACAAACTTGTATAAATATTCTCGAAAACACCATTCATCAAACACATGAAAACATCTGGTGCATTTGATAACCCAAATGGCACCACTGTGAATTTGTAATGACCATACATTGTCCTGAAGGTGGTCTTGTTGTTGTATTTATATTTGATCCTTAATTGATGATATCCAGACCTGAGATCAATATTTGAGAATATCCTTGCATCTTTTAATTGATCAAAGAGATCATTGATCCTTGTAAAGGGATACTTGTTTTTTATAGTTACCTTGTTCAATTGTCTGAAATCAATTCACAATCTCAATGTCCCATCTTTCTTCTTCACGAACAAGATTGTGGCACCGCAAGGTGACACACTTGGGCAGATATATCCCTTATTTAGTATCTCTTCAAGATGCATTTGAAACTCCTTTATCTCTGGTGTACTCATTCTGTAGGGATTCTTTGATACTGGAGCAGCTCTAGGTATCAAATTTATAGAGAAATCAATATCTCTCTTTGTGGGTAGTCCTAGTATCTCCTTGAACACATAATCAAAATATTTTAGGACTGCATGATCCTCCATATTTGGTACCTTATCCTTATATGCTTCCTCCATATGAGCTACAAATATTTGACAGCCCTTCCTATAACACTTCTTCAACTACATTGTTGATATCTCCCTGATAGTAAATGCCCTAGGAATTCCTTGAACTGTTCTTGGGTTCCCTTCCTCATCCAGGAAAGTAAATTCATTTTTATGATAGTCTAATATAGCATGGTATTGGTTGGTATTGGTCCAACCAATCCATACCAATTAGACAGTCACATGAACCCAATGTAAGGATGTTCAAATCTGACTTGGTACTTAGACCATTCATGTCCACTGGACATGATTTAACCATCTCAACAAGTTTTGTCTTGGCTCTTGTAGCCATCTATACTAGCCAATAATTCTCATGCTTGCTTCTTGGAAAAATAAGTATTTCCACAACTTTAGGATCTATGTAACTATGACTAGCTCCTAAATCTATCAAAATAGTAAAGGCATGGTTATTGATCATACCTTCTACTTCAATCATGTGTGATTGAAACTCTACTTGCTTGTTGTCTAGCACTACATAGATCATTGGTACACTTCTACCCATGTCCTCCATTGTTTATGATTGTTGTATATAGTGGACAAATCTCACTTTGTCACTTTTGTGAGGACAATATATATACTTATGGTCTCCTTTATAGCCCCAACATTGAATGGGTGTGTGCCTTGGCATTTTCCCACCTACCTCATCCATTCTATGCTCTCTAAAATATGGATATCCTTGAGGACCATTTATGAAAAATGGAGGCTTGTTCCCCTTCTACCTTTGTTCCTTCTTAAAAAAATTCTTGTCCTCCCAAGCCTTCTAGAAAGTAGGATTTCCATTTTTCTAATCATACAAAGACTTTTCTCTCCTTATGGTTTCTTCCAGAGTCTTGGGATCATCATATTGGATTTTATCACTGATGAAAGATGGCATCCCACTCAAATATCTTTGAATCTTTACTATCTCATCCTTGATGAAGGAGACATACTTCAACAAATTTAAAAATATCCTTTCATATTCATCAATAGTCATGTTGCCTAGTTTGAGTTCAAACAACTCTTTCATATTTTTTCCATAATACCTCTTGGTCAGGTATTTCTTCTCAAAATGCCTTTGAATTCCTTCCAAGTCACATTTTTCTCTCTGAGGTGTTGCACTTGCACAATATGATCCCACCACATGGATGCCTTTCCTTTTAGTTGATAGATATAAATTCTTCCCTCTACATGAGAAGAATAGTTATGCAGTTGGAAATACTTCCTCATGCCTAACAACCATGTCTCAACATCTTCATCCTTCTTGTGCTCTCCATCAAAATTAGGAGGTTTTATATTATTCATTTATGCTTTCAACTTATCCACCACGTACCTCTTATGATGATTCCTGACAAGGGATGGATTTGATCTGCTGTGTGATCTCCTATGGGAATGCTTTTGGGAGTGATGGTGATGTCTTCTACCACTCCTTGATCTTCCTTTCTTTTCAAGGGTCTTGTGGCTTTCTGATTTGCTGGAGCCACTCTCCTTATCCAACTTCTTTTCAATTTTGTCCATGCTTTCCATAAACTTCATATTGAAGTCTTCTTGTTGTTCCTTGGCCTTCATAAGCCTCTCATTATAAGACTTGTGGCTCTGGACATATGTTTGCAATTTTCTGATGGTCTCAACCATATTTATGTCTTCCTCCTTTCCTCCTCCATGTCCATTGGAGTTGGTTCCTTCCATACCCAACTGGACATTCAACCCTATAATTTCATATTCTTGACTGTAGGATATCTGTGTATCCTCCATCATTTTGCACTCTATGCAGACTCTAATATGACAACTATTGATTCTGCAAAAATGTGCAACCAATAGAACTTTGTCAGGTTAACTGTTTCTAATAATTTCATGAAAACATGAACCATTCTAATTCATTAATATATATCAGACTTATTTTCTACTGATTTCCTAAGAAATTGACTGTTCAAATCTGATTTATGGGTGAACAATTATCTTCTATTGTTCAATACCTTTCCAATGTTTTATTCCATGCTCAATTCTGAGTTTTACGTAGCATGTTATGGATACTTGAACAATTTTCCATTTCAGTGATGCATTCCTATACATGGATTTTTCTAACTTAGAGTCGAATTAGCTCTTAGATCCATACTGGATCCCTCCTTCAGGTTTACAGGCCTTCCTTACTTCTTTAGGTGTAGGTCTGTGCAATGAAAAACTCCACAGGCTCCTTCTCTAATACCTTTTCCTTCTCTTAAAACAAAACTTTGGGCGCTATCTCCTTTCCTTTGTCCCCCAAATTCATGTGCCTAGGGGCTATGACCCATCACTAACAACTAGCATCTTATCTTGTGCTTTGGGTCTCCGAGGCTTCAGAGGATCTGCCTCCATTACAACGCATTTTACCTGAACGACGATTCTTCGAATACTCAGAGGACATACAGATCAATGGTCCTTATTCCTTGTTTAGATATATAATGAATAAGAGCTCCAGGACTTCAAATTCACCAGTTTTCTCAACTCCCAACTTTCAAATTCCCTGGAGCGTCAAATTGGAGAACTTGCGAAGGACAGTGGATCGACAGTCCAGGGATTCTCAGCATCTAATGACTGATATTTACTACAGAACTTCGGGCTTCGGGGCTTTCCTAAGAACTTCTTCACAGATCTCCTAGAGTGTCTAACTACCAGATATCCTATCCTTCCTCCACGTGTCATTCCTTGATCAACAATCGAGATTAAATCTGTCCCTCTAAGATTTATCGACTCAAGTAACCTGTAAGTCCATTCCTTCAAAGTACCACTTCTCCACACCACAAGATCTGGTGCCACGCATCCTTCGTGATCAATGGTCGATATGGACTCGAACCTTTAGGCCTTCAGATTTCCTCGACCCCAACTGTTTAAGCCTTGAATTATCTAGACCATGAGATCTACTACCGTGTGTCCCCTTGATGAACGGTGAGGATTTACTCCTCTCTTCGGGGCTTCAGGGGTTTCAACTTTATCTCACTCCATTCCTTCCGAACACTAAAGTGGAAAACCCATGGGGTCCAGTTAGTACTTCACAACCAGTTGCTACGTGGAAGATTCCAAGAAGTGAACACGTGGCCCAATATAAGGGGTGAAACATGTCAAGTTCTAACTGCAAAATCAACCTTTCAAAAACACATAGCTCACTTACACATGACACACATCTTGTATGCCCATATCACCCTAGGTGACATCACCAAGCCACGTCACTTCAGAATTTAGGGACTTCACGACTCTGGGACTTCGAAGGTCCGAAAGTTCTTCCAACAAATTTTCCCTGAATGTCAAACTCCTGTACTTCTTAACCTCTTGGGGCCCATGAAGTACAAATGTCACCAATCAAAGTGGTGACACATGGCCCCACTATCAAGTGACACATATCATGTCCCAATCGATACTAAGGGCCTGTCAAAAGTAAAAAAATGAGTGACACATGGCATACCTAGGTAGGTCCACGTCACCCTAGGTGAGATCATAATGCCACATCATACCTGACACTTCTGGACTTCGGGAATTACCTATCTATGACACTTTCTCAAAACTGTTGAACTTCCAAACTGTCGATAGGTCCATGTCACTCAATGATTTCATCACGTCACATCACTTTGGCAACCTGAGACTTCAACGATTCTTCTCATTGACAGTTTTTCCAAACTGTAAAACTATCGACTGCCGAACAGGTCAATGTCATCCTCAATGCTTTAGAAATTCAAAAATTCGATAGATTTCTTCTCATATTATCACTTAAAAAACTATCAAACTATCTACTATTGATGGTTGCTTCCCATATATTTATGACTTCGACGATTTCACTGTTGAACACCCCACAACCCCCAAAGTTCTGAACTCCAAACATTGCTTAATTTGAGGACATGTGTTTGTGGGAAATGGACGGTCTGGATTAGTTTCATACTTTGGGACTTCGACATTTTTCTCTTCTATAGTTTTAAAATGGCCAGAGGGGTGAATTTCAAAGGACTTATGTGCTTAATGTCTGTGCACCTTCTCCATATATGACGACTATGGGGGATATGCCTTCTTCCAAATAGATCCAACAACCCAAATTTAACTCTACGACCCAATACCACATCTACCATGGTTTATCAAACTGCTATACCTCTTGAGCTTCTGAACACAACCAAGGTGTTCCCTCAACACCCTCCTTACACTCTGTACATCAATTCCTTGTGGAATTTTGACTCCAAATTACACATTCGTGGCCCATCCAGGTTCGGTGTGGAAACCATGGGCTCTGATACCAAATTGTAACGTACCCCAGCCACCGAGGTCGGGGACACACCACTACTTCAAAACCAAAGTTCTCTAAAACCAATTGTAACACACCCTAGTCTTAAGCCACTAGGTTATGCATGCTCTGTTTGAGATCATAAACACACACACACACACACACAAATATATATAATGCAAATTTAAACAAACATAGACATTATGTTCATACACAGATTCAAGAATAAGTGACAATAAACACATGCATGGAACATATACAGGCAATTCCAATAACATTATAACACATGTACAAGATACACAACATACAATTAACATAGAATTGGTACTTATATTTTTATGAGAAGACCACCAACTGCATGCAGACCTTCGATGAACCTCCCAACCTTAGACCACGCTTCTCTAAGATATCAATAGCGGGTCACCCCCAAGCTGGGACTAAACTCCACCCAGGGTAAACAAAATCCTAGGCTAGGATGAGACTACCAAAAGATGCACAATGCAACAACAAGGATTCCCTCTAAGGAGCCTACTTACACCCACTACTCATATACTCTCATTCCCCACATGCCTATACCACCCGGGAATATATACCTTCACTATTCCACATTCCATTGACTGCTCCACTTCCCATCCAGGGTTTCAACAACAAACGAGATCAGGAATTCTTAGAGCTTTGTAGTTGTTGTTGGAATCCCCCTAGGAGAAATCAATTCCCCCAACAATATCTCTCACCTGGAAAGAGTTTCTCATAGGCCTGAAAAACTACTTCTTCAAACATGGGCCTGACAACCTACCTCTTCAAACCACAGTAGAAAAAATGGTAAGGAAAGGCACTGCTCAACAATTATAGAGGCTCACGATGGAAGAGGTTTCAACAATGGCATAAATTGGTTGACTTCATGCCTTCTCAGTTTGTGAGTGAATGGAGAAAAGAATGGCCAGAATTGTGAGTGAACTCACGAGGAAAGATCACAAGAATGGTGAGAGAGAACCCCTACAATGATGGAATTCCCCACATAAATCTATATGCATCCTGAATGACACTTGGCTCTCGAGGATCTCATTCCTCTCCACTTGGAGTTCATTCCTCTCCCCAAAAGAACTTAGAATAACTGGGTTTATTTCCCAAACTTTAGTAATCTAGGAAATACATTATAATATTCTCTAAAGATTAGCCCCTTTTTCCTAGCCACTCAGCCCCCTTTCCTTTCCCTTCCTAGTGGATCTTAGTCCCCCATAACTCTTTCTTCATGGTTGGTATACACACAACGATGTGTTTTATTAATAATATTCGTAATTACATGTACAAAAGTAGGCTCTCTAGCCTTAGCATATAGGCTCTCTGGTCAGAGTTGAATTGGGAGGCATATTGTATTGACAATTGCAAGTTTGTAAAAGGATTTCCTCCTCGGTAGTGAGGAGTATATCGCTTTCCACTCGGCTAGTTTTTCCACTTGGGTGAGAAAAAAAAAACCTTAGTTTCCTTGTTAGGCCAGTAAGACAATACAAAAATTAGTTAGTTTATTAGTGGCTAAACTAAAGAGAACACAAGAAAAAAACAACAAAATACTAAAACTGAACTAAGCATGTAAGAACTCAAATGGATGCATGAAAGAGACACAAGAAATAATTACCAATGGGATTGGTCTTCGAATTTATAAAACCTAGGAGAATTATGAAAACTTATGAGTCCCCTCTTCCCCCTTGGGAGGGCCCTTGAATACCCCAAATACAAATCTCTCTCTCTTATAAAAATGGAAATACAATGGTGAAGAATTGATGGTTGAACGTTTCAAATATCTGTAAGAGAATGATGAATTCTCCAAAACTAAATGAACAACATAACAATAATCAAAATTATTCTTTTTGTTTTCCTACCTTGGTCATGTATTTATAGGACCAATGCAATATTTTTCATAACTTGCTTGTTGTTATAGGAAAATCCCCCTACAGATAGGTGAATATCCCCTTGGAATCTAGACCCCTTGAATCTAACTAACACTAACATCCCTTTGAATATAACTAACTAATCAGAAAGAGAAGGAGAAGGAAGAAAGTGTGATGCATCTTATTCCAATGTTTGTCCTCACTGCCTTCGATCTGAAATTGATCTCCAAACTCTTCAGCACCACTCGATACCTGCAATGCAATGGACAACAAAAGACAAAGAACCTCTACTCTACTCTACAATATTAAACTAATTAAATTCATTTATCAAGATTGAAAATCATATGAAACAATACACAATCTTGAAGGGAATAGGCCAAGTAATATTAATGAGAACCTTAAATGGATACTTACAATATGTAGATGAAGTTGTAGCAGCCTCTCCAAGTCCTCCTCATCCAGCCCTTGCATAATGTTCCCAATATCATAACTGAAATCTTTCTCCCAAGATAATAAGTTTGATACCTAAAATCTCCTTCATGCCCCCTTCTCCATGGAAAACTCTCATTATATAGGAATTGGAGGCTTAACCACCATGGAGAGGATCACTAATCAGATCCACTAAAATGGGATCTCCAAGATATTTAGGGATAAAATATCTCTTAAGGATTTTAGGGAGGAAATATCTCTCAAGGATTTTAAGGAGGAAATATTTCAACCATCCATGAGATCCTCAACCTCCCCTAAAAAATAGAAGACCAAATGTGAGGTGGATTCTCACACTAAATTAATTTCCTTTTCATGAATATTAATAATAATTCATGTGCACATAGTATTTTGACCTTCATATAATATATTTCTCCTCCACATTAACTAGGGATTGTGACATATGTTATTCCATGGTGTCGAGGTGTATGCGACACTTAGCAAGGTGCATATGACACTTTTACGACACTTGAAACACTTAGGGAAAGGTACCTAGGTGTGAAAATTTGATGTGTAACACAACACCGGTGGAAGTTCAAGCATGAAAAACAGTACACAGATATTAGTACCACAGAGAGAAGGGACAGCAAATTCAAAAATGGCAGGCGTAGATCCAATGATAAGATTATCATAGTTTCATGGGGATGGATCAGAAGACCCAGAGAAGCACCTATTCATGTATGAGTGAATATGGTAAGTGAAAAGAGTCATTGATGAGGGAGAAAAAGTAGCATAACTAGCAATAACATTCCAAAACCGCACGTTGGATTGGTATATGAATCTAGTAGTAAACAATCCACAGGGTGCACCAGAAACAATAGCAGAGATCAAGTAAGCATTGATCACAGAGTTTTAGATGCCGAAATCAGAGGATCAATTTATGAATGAGATGATTTAGGTTATACAGAAACTAGGAGTGTTTGTATGGGACAATGATAACAAGTTCAAGACATTGAAAGGTAAACTGAAGTATCCCATTTCTGACATGCAACACAGACAATTGTTTATAAAATCTCTATTAACACACTTCAAATATCCACTGAGACAATAGAAATTTCAAACCCAAGAAAAGGCACTGCAAGCACCGATGTAGTTAGAAGAGAATCAATATAAGAAGATAAAATCCATCTATAGAGGAGCTTAAGGAAGACCTGAAGAATTTTACAATGCAATTAAATCAGAATAAAAGTAGGGAGAAAAGAGAAGCAATGTGGTGTAGCCTGTGCAGATCAGAAAGAAATCACAAGAACGAGTGTCTGACATTTGCGTAGTACCTGGGAGTAGGGATGCCAAATCCATTTCCTACATGAGGGCCTTGGTGTGAAATATGCAATACACACATGCATGATCCTTATCAGTTCCCTATGATGCAGAAGTACAAGACAAAACCGAAGAGTACATTGTATAAATTTTGTAGGTCAATAGGACATGAAGAGAAAAATTGTATAACTCTGAAGCTAATGACAGAAAGAACCTTAGATGCATGCTGACTTGATGGAAGGATAGACCCTACCACAGTTTGGAAATGAGCAACAATTTCAAGAAGTGTCACAGTTTTAGCAAACCCTGTAGTATAATCATGCACCACAATATCATCAACAAAACATGGATCCATAGGGGAACATAGGTGGATTCAGAGGTAGAGGAATATGAGGAATGGGAAGAGGAAGAGGGCCTATTATCTGCCATACTTTTCAGCAAAAAGGACACTATTCTAGAGATTGTCTTCAACCAAAAACAACATGTATGTACTGTCATGCAACAGATCATGTGACAGGAGAGTTCCCGAAGTTAATGACGAATATATAGGAGAAGATAAATCTAAATAACTAGAATTTTCAGTAGATTTCTGTAGAAATAAGGGATCACAGGAGGAACATCAATATAGTGAATAAAGGAGGAGTGAAGATAGGAGCAGATGCACAGTATTAGAAGAAGGAATCTCAGTGATCGATTCAGAAGAACACTCAACCACAATAGTAGTTTGATGCAAAGAAGGAAAAGGAAACTTTCAAGGAAACAAAGAAGGATTTCCTGAAGGAGAATGAAGCATCCACACCAAACACTATGTCAAGGTATGGTACTCCTATTTTTGATATGCCTAAGTCTTTGTAGCATACTTACAAAGGAGAGAGAACATAAAAAGTAAGTAACTTAAAGAATTCAATGGAATCTTGCTTTAAATTACTTAATGATGATGGAAATATCCAACAATATTGAGAGGGCCGGGGGGGGTGAATCAATATTTCCTACTTTTTATTTTTATCTTCATCCATATTAATCACACATATTAATTATTCAATTAAGAAATATATGATGAACAACAAACCCTTATGAACACAAGATTTTATCGTGGAACCCAATAGGGAAAACCACCAACTCTTTTCACATTAATACAAAGTTCTTGTACAAAACTGTTTTCAAGCTACAACTTGATGGAGAGACATTCCCCAAGTTTCTTCAGCTACAACTAAAGTGATGTTGCCACACCTCATTCACCAAATACAACTGGAAGGATGTACACACACCCTCATTCACCAACAACAACTGGTAGGAGGCTTCAACCCCCTTGTTTAGTCAGTCACAACTAACAAGGAAGCACCAACTCCCTCTGCTCACTAGTAACAATTGGTAGGAGGCTACGAACCCCTATTTAGTCAGATACAACTGACAAGGAAGCACCAAGTCCCCTGCAAGATCGAACCTTCCCTTGCACCACCCAACCACCCTTAGTTTATAATGAAATTCATTCTCTTCTGTACTTCACTGAATTTTACTCATACAACCATTGTTGTATTTCTACTTGTCTGTTGCAACCTTTGCTTGTATGGTCTTCTGTATCAAGTACTGGATTGCATAAATGATGCTTTGTTTTCTTCTATTCTTGATCTTCAATAAGACATTGACTGACACTTTATAACAAACAATTCTTCATCTTGGACTCTGCTCCTATTCCTGATCTTCTAACATGAACCACAGAAACACCTTCTTCTCACCACTTTTTTTCATTTATATAATATTCAAACTGGTGTGAAATTTAAAACATTGTGACCCTTTATTTGAACCATTGTACCTTTTCATTTAAAATGATAAAATAAACATTAATTAATATCATTTTTCCTTTTTATTATTTATTCATATTTTCATGATTTATTGTCTTTTAATCATGATTGTGTATTGGTTCATTTTTGTCATGAGTTGATCACAGACATGGATCGACTCATTAGATCATACTCTTGTTTCTTCTGCATTCTCATCTCACCAACAAACCATATTTGATCATCATGGCTCTTCGATTAACTTAATTATAATCATTGTTTTATCGTTTTTACAGTGAAAGCTTTCCATAAATTGATCACTGTCATGGATCGATTAATCCTTTAAATTCGATCCTGAACCTCTGTTAATTTTATAGAGACTAGATTCTATGGAGGCACTTCCTTCAAGCCATTTCATATGACCATGCCATACAGAGCCACTGGATTTACAGATTCTGTGAAGCCGCTTATAGTTTTAAATGATCACGATTCATTCTTCTGAAGAGACGAACAATTGACGGGGTTTCGACACTTTGTCTTTCAAGTCTTCGTGACACCACTATTAAAACTCATGATCACCAAATCATTGATCAAATCAGGCGGTTCACGTCTATTTAGCAGTGACATATCAATGGTTAAGTTTAGACCAAATCAATGGTCACGACTCTATCTCTGATGGGATGAACAACTGATGGAGTTTCAGTGTTTTTTTTCCCTTCAAGTCATCGTGACTCCAACATTACCAAACTCACAATCACAAAATCGTCGAAATGATCGGATGATTGATATTTATTTTGTGAATATAGATCTACATTCTACTTTAGACCTAGAATCGTCTTTTCACTGCTGAATCCGACTGCTATGACTTGATCACATGATGAGATGGATGGCTGTCAAGATTTTGGTGCTTTGTCCATCGCGTCTTCAAGACGTTGCTCCTTACAAAACTCCTGGTTGCAATATCACTGATATGATCAATTGGTTCACATCTCTTCCATGGAAGAGATCAACGGTCCACCTTAAACCTTAATCTGATCCCTTCTTTCCTTAATTGAATGGTTGTGTCTTAATCAAGCGTTGAGATGTATGGTTGTTGAGATTTTGGTGTTTTTCCTTCAAGTCTTCGTGACCTCCAACAGTTCAACTCTCGGTGACTATAAATGACCTGACACGTGTCCCTTTCATAGTTTTGGTGTTCGGGACTTCCAAAAACTAGATTTTTTTCTTACAATGAAAAACTCTAAGGTGAGACTCCGGGGGGTGACGTAAATGCTTTCATCACTTGATGACATGTCACAATCCTATTAGTTGTCACGTGTCATTCATATACATGATATACACATTCTTGTAATGCCATATCAACTTGACACTTGTCAGTGTCTGAGTATGCCACTTGTCCTTAGCTGACATGGTATGCTGTGTTGTTTTGACTTGGTTCAATTGAATGACCCTCCAACGTTTTCCATATCCGACGACCCATGATTTCTATCACGATTTTGCATTTCTCTATTTTGGAAGATTTAAGCACTTCCATTCTTTGACTTTCTAGTAATCAAAACAATGAACCTTTGCCACGTGTCCTCTTGCTCAACGGCCAGGATTGTTTTGTGAATTTTGCGACTTCAAAATTGTGTCTTCGCAGTTTCCCTGCATCACGAATTGCCAAATTCGTTGATCTTGTGCCACGTATTCTCCATTCAATCGACGGTTAGGCGATTCTGTCTCAATTTCACATTTCGGTATTTTAGAAAGCAGCATGCTCTTTCCCTCAACTCACAATCTTCGATTTCCCAAAATCTGGTATTCCACTCTTGTCGGATCGACATCCCACGTCGCTCCTCCTTTTAGCTTTGGATATAATGGTCCACGTCTCTCCTCCTCCTGAGCTTTGGAGTTTTGAATGAGTTCAATGCTTATCCTCCTTGTAGCTATGATGGATCTAACTGTTGTTGGTACTCCGTGCTCCGATCTGACGGTCAGGATCCTTTTACAATTCTCAAGCTCATGTTCAACCTCTTGATTGGATGGCTGCTGAGATTCTCACTCTGATCGGATGACTACTGATGCCTCTCACCATTTCTATGTATTGATCAATTGTTCATTCTTTTCACTGATCTCGAAGAAATTTCTACAATATGTTCTTCCTTCAGAGATTGATTATTGAATCATTTTTTATCCTTTCATGATCAACAACAGTCACGAATTTCCTCTCTATGCAATGTGTTATTCCTTCTAAGCTTTGATCTTTTGACTATTCGCTTCCCATGTTCACTCTTTCGATCTCTGCACACAATTTGACATCTTCTTTTGACTGATATACATGTTGACATCAATGACAATCTCATATGATATACTTCATCATTACAGATCATCACTTCAACTATTGACATCAATGACAATGTCATATGATGTACTTCATCATTACAGATCATCACTTCGACTGTTGATATCAATGACAATATTTCCAACAATCTCCCCCTTTGTCATTGAGAGAAACACACTAACTTCATATACAAAACTCCCCCTGTGTTGATGCTTTCCTTTTATGAAGTTTTCCTTTATATGAAGTTTCTCTCCCCCTTTGACATCAATCGAAAAGGGTTTCTTCTCTTATGATCTATCAGTATTATTACTTTTCTGACCATTGGTAAAGCTCTTGCATGTTACTGATCAGACTGAACTTGGGTAACTCTTCCTGTGGACATGTTCTGCCAGTCATAGTTGAATGACTCCCCCTTTCAATATGCTCTCACTCTGCTTCTGACTATTCTCCTCCTTTGTTTCTGAAAAGGTAACTCTTCCTGACAAGGTTTATTCCCTGTTAATTTACTAACTTCCTATCTCAGTTGATTGGCATTTTTTGTTTCATATGAGTATTCTTCTTGATACAAATGTTTGTAATGATCGAGTCTTTTCAAAACTTAATTCAATTAATTTCTTATTTAATACTTCCCCTGAACTTTTACAGACTATTCTTCCCCTTTGTTTCTAAAAGGGTATCTTTTTCTGCCAGTGTTTCTCCTCTTGTTATTACTGCAAGATTTCATGTACCTCATTTTGTACATCAAAATTATACTTGTGTGGATGTCGATGTCCTACTAGAACACTTTGCAATTGTAGCTCATATTTATTCAAAAAACCCTTGGTTCTGTCCATCGATTCTCATCGATCTCTAACTAGGATACCAATTTGTTTTTATATCATCCATCTTGACATATGTACTCTCAACAATATTATGTAGCCTAATATTGTAGCATATGTATGCTTTATTGGTAGAAGCATATCCACAAAGGATACCTTCATCAGATCTAGCATCACATTTTCAAAATTCTCATCACGCCTTTTGATGTAACCCTTACTTACAAAGACTTTGAAGTATTTTACCAAATGAGCTCTTCCAAAATAGGGTTCACAAATATTTTTACTACTGTTAATCCTGATCTAACCTTTGTTTAATATGAATATTGATGTGCTTACAAATTGCCTCCAATATCAATACTAATTGATGGAATATCCATCAAATAATTAACTTCATCTTCAGGGTCCTCATTGGGATAGGGACACTTGGATGCAAAATGACCAACTGTTCCACAGTTAAAACA
This sequence comes from Picea engelmannii, assembly GCA_009831015.1. NCBI lineage: Eukaryota > Viridiplantae > Streptophyta > Pinopsida > Pinales > Pinaceae > Picea > Picea engelmannii. Next base: position 898,586 of record ML785664.1, on the reverse strand, counting down.
TTTGTAAAGAGGTTGGCCTTTGTACTTCCCTGATCCTTTCTAAAGTTTTCTAATGAAATTGGCTTCTTCCACATCAGATTCTTCATGATGGTTGGATTGAGGTGTTTGCTCTTGATTTATCTTTATGTCAGATGATTTGAAATATATTTCATCTTTTGTTGATTTATCATGCCCTATTATCATTTCATATGCTGTAAATATTCCATGGAGTTGATCAATTGTGAGTGTATTTAGATTGGATCTATCTTTAATTGAAAAAATATTTGCATCATATCTCATAGGTAATGACCTTAAGATTTTGTGCACAATGGGTTTATCTGTAACTTCTTTTTGTTGTTCTAGGATTGAAGATTCATCATCAACGTCGTCATTATGTGCACCAGAAGATTCTTTATCCTTGTTTTGAGAATATTCCTTATTAGAAGTTTATCCCCCAAACTCCTGTTATTAACTTCATCAATTTCAGGAGCAATATTTTCCTCATATTTCTTATTTGGTACTTGGGATTTTATTTTCCATATATTCTTATTTACTCTTGTTGTCATATTGTGTGAAGAATTTCTTATTAACTATTTTCTTGAGTTCCAACAGTTATAAGCTTTGTGACCATATTCAACACAGCTATAACATCTCATAGTGTAACAATGTGCAGGAATATGTCCAACATGATTCCATTTCCAACATCTTATATTGTTGTTGAACCTACCAATTTGTTTTCTTCCAGGATTCCTACAGTCCAAGGATTTATGACCATATTCATTACAAGTGAAACAATAACCTTTAAAGACATTCTCATACCTTCTTTGATTGATCCATGAAGGTGTCTCCCTTCTGAACTTGCTTTGAGGACTATGAATAGATTCTGGATGTCTTCCATGATTAGATCTTCTGAATTTTGTAGTCTTGCTTTTATTTCTTGAATGTGTAGAAACTGAGTCATACCTTCTTTTACTTTTTGCAAATGAATAAGTTGTTTCAGACGTGTCTTCATCCTTTACAACTGAAGGAACTGTGTTAGACCTATTTTCACCTTTTACAAATGAAGGACCTGCATCAGATTTCTTAGGGATACCGATATTTTCCTTATTGTATCCAAGGCTAGATTTGTCACTTGGTGATCTCTGACTATCCAAGATCTCATCCAGGGTCATGAAGTTGATCAAGAACTTGTTTTGGGTGTATGACTTATGAACCTTCTTTCTAATATTCACAACTTCTACTTCCAGCTCATGACATGATTCTTCCTTCTTGTCCAACTAGTTCCTTACTATCTCTTCTCTCCTTTTGGCTTCTTCAAGTTGGATTTTAAGATTGACATAGTTTTCCCTTAGTTATTTTAGATAGGCAATGTTTTTTCTTGAGACATCATCTTCCTTCTTTTCTTCTTTTGTTTGATTGATTTCATTTTTCAGTCTCTTGATCTCCTCTTATTTCTCTTCTAACTTATTGTCCTGCTCATATATTATATTTTTACTGTCCTTGAGCATTTGCTTTATTTCCAAGACATGCTTTTGACTCTTTTCAAGAAATTCTTGAGTGTAGTCATGAAGATAGCTATAGTCTGATTCATTATGGTGATAGAGGTATTCAAAGAGACTCCAATCAACCTTTTCTTTGACCTTTGATAGTTTTTTTTCTTCTTCTTCCATGGGATAAATGATAACAGAACATTTTGTTATTGTATTTGAATCTTCTTCTCTACTTACAGGGGAGAATTCAATATCAACATTATTGCAATCAGAAGATTATGGGGAGTCTTTACCTTTATTGACGGTTGAGTCCTGTATTTTGATTTGATACATCTTCCTGGGAGGATGAGTAGATTATTTGGAGGTATCATAACTAGACATGTCATCTTCAATATCAATCTGAGTAGTAGGGCCTGATCCTTTAATTATATGTGTGTGGTCACATCCAAGGCCAGATATGTTCAAGGAAAATCTTTGTAAACTAAGAACTTTATCAAGGGCTTCAGTTCCTTTCTTGAATTTTTCAACAGTCTTAAGTTGATCCTTTAGTTTTTTACACCCTTGCTTATATTTTCTCAGTTTGTCCAAAGCACTTTCAATATCAACTTCTAGATTGACTTCTGCTTCAATGTCTGAGTATTTTTCAAAAGAATCTTCATTACTAGTATTGTTGTAGATTGAACTTTGTTTTGATTGAAATGTTTCATTTGACTTCTCATTTGAGTAGAGGTCTTTTATCTTGTCCCAAAGTTCCTTTGCAGAGTTACATTCACCTATATTTTCTTTGACATCATCAGGTAGTCCATCAAGGATTGTATTCATTGCCATTGAGTTAATTTTTTTGTCTTTCTTTTGAGCTGTAGTCCTTACTCTATTTGGTGGGAAATAATCAGTGATCACCAAATTCCATACATCATATCCCAATGCCTTCAGATTTCCATTCTTATACTCCAAAATATGTATCCTTCTTTTCTAAGTATTGGAGTTCCATTCTCATTGTAAATCTTTTGTCCATCCATGTGTGCTTAATTTGATCTTCCTTTCAGTTTTTTAGACTATGCTTAAAGAAACCTCCCTCTGATACCAATTTATGGAAATATACAACAATACTAAGAAGGGGGGGGGGGGTGAATCAGTATTGCCTACTTTTCCTTTTTATCTTCATCCATATTAAGAACACATATTAATTATTCAATTAAGAAATATATGATGAACAAAAAACCCTTATGAACACAATATTTAATCATGGAACCCAATAGGAAAAACCACCAACTCGTTTCTCATTAATAAAAAGTTCTTTTACAAAATTGTTTTCAAGCTACAACTTGATGGAGAGACATTCCCCAAGTTTCTCCAGCTACAATTGAAGGGATGCTTCCACACCCCATTTACCAGCTACAATTGGAAGGATGCACACACACCCTCATTCACCAACAACAACTAGTAGGAGGCTTCAACCCCCTGTTTAGTCAGCCACAACTGACAAGGAAGCACCAACTCTCTCTGTTCACCAATAACAACCGGTAGGAGGCTACGTCCCCCTTTTTAGTCACCTACAACTGACAAGGAAGAACCAAGTCCCCTGCAGGCTCCAACCTGCCCTTGCACCACCCAACCACCCTTAGTTTATAATGCAATTCATTCTCTTATGTACTTCACTGAATTTGACTCATACAACCATTGTTGTATTTCTACTTGTCTGTTGCAACTTTTGCTTGTATGGTCTTCTGTATCAAGTACTGGATTGCATAAATTCTCCTCTGTCTTCTTTTGTTCTTGATCTTCAATAAGACATTGACTAACACTTTAGAACAAACAATTCTTCATATTGGACTCTGCTCCTATTCCTGATCTTCTAATATGAACCACAGAGAGACCTTCTTCTCACCACTTTTTCTCGTTTATATAATCTTCAAACTGGTGTGTAATTTAAAACATCATGTCCCTTTATTTGAAACATTGTGCCTTTTCATTTAAAATCATAAACTAAACATTAATTAATATCATTTTTCCTTTTTATTATTTATTCATATTTTCATGATTTATTCTCTTTTAATCATGACTATGTATTGGTTCATTTTTGTCATGAGTTGATCAGAGACATGGATCGACTCAGTAGATCATACTCTTGTTTCTGCTACATTCTCTGCTCACCAACATACCATATTCGATCATCATGCCTCTTCAATTAACTTAATTATAATCATTGTTTTATCATTTTTACAGTGAAGGCTTTCCATAAATTGATCATTGTCATGGATCAATTTAATCCTTTAAATTCGATCCTGAACCTCTATTAATTTTATAGAGACCAGATTCTATGGAGGCGCTTCCTTCAATCCATTTCATATGACCATTCCATACAGAGCCACTGGCTTTACATATTCCATGAATTCGGTTATAGTTTTAAACGATCACGATTCATTCTTCTGAAGAGACAGACAACTGACGAGGTTTTGACACTTTGTCATTCGAGTCTTCATGACACCACTATTAAAACTCACGATCACCAAATCGTCGATCAGATCAGATGGTTCACATCTATTTAGTGGTGACAGATCAACGGTTAAGTTTAGACCAAATCAATGGTCACGATTCGATCTTTTATGAGATCAACGACTAACGGAGTTTTGGTGTTTTTTCCCTTCCAATCACCCTGACTCCAACATTACCAAACTCACGATCACGAAATCGCCGAAATGATTAGACGACTGATATTTATTTTGTGAAGATAGATCTATGGTCTAATTTAGACCTAGACTCATCCTTTCACTGCTGAATCCGATGGTTGTGACTTGATCACACGATGAGATGGATGGTTGTCGATATTTTAGCTCTTTGGCAATTGAGTCTTCAAGACACTACTCCTTACAAAACTCCCAGTTGCGATATCTTTGATATGATCAGTCGGTTCACGTCTCTTCCATGGAAGATATCAATGGTCCACCTTAAACCTTAATATGATCCCTTCTTTCCTTAATCGAATGGTTGTGTCTTAATCATGCATTGAGATGTATGGCTGTCAAGATTTCAGTGTTTTTCCTTTGAGTCTTTGTGACCTCCAACAGTTCAACTCTCAGTGACTGTAAATCACCTGACGTGTGTCCCTTTCATAGTTTCAGCATTTGGGACTTATCGACACTAAATTTTTTTCTTACAATGCAAAACTCCAAAGTGAGACTCTCGGGGGTGACGTAAATTCTTACTTCACTTGATGATGTGTCACAATCCTATTAGCTACCACATGTCATTCATATACGTGATATACGCGTGCCTGTAATCCCATATCAACTTGACACTTGTCAGTGTCCGAGTATATCACATGTCCCTAGATGACGTGGTCTGTTGTGTCATTTTTCCTTTGTTCAATCCAATGATCCTCCAACATTTTCCAGATCCGACGACCCATGATTTCTATCGCAATTTCGCGTTTCACTATTTTGGAACATTTAAGCACTTCCATTCTTTGACTTTCTAGTTAGCGAAACGATGACCCTTCTCCACATGTCCTTTGGCTCAATGACCAGGATTGTTTCATGAGTTTCATGACTTCAAAATTGTCTCTTCACAATTTCCCTGCATCACGAATTGCCGAATTCATTGATATTGTGCCACGTATTCTCCTTTTAGCCAATGGCTAGGTGGTTCTATCACAATTTCGTGTTTCGTTATTTCACAAAGCAACATGCTCTTTCCTTCAACTCACAATCTCTGATTTCCTGAAATCCCGTATTCCACTCTTGTCAAATCGATGGCCCACACCGCTCCTCCTTTTAACTTTGGATCTAATGGTCCACGTTGCTCCTCCTCCTAATCTTTGAAGTGTTGAATGAGTTCAATGCTTATCCTCCTTGCAGCTATGATGGATCTAACCATTGTTGGTCCTCCATGTTCCGATCCGATGGTAACGATCCTTTTATTATTCTCAAGGTCATGGTCAACCTCTTGATCGGATGACTGCTGAGCTTCTCAATCTGATCGGATGACTACTGATGTGTCTCACCATTTCTACGTATTGATCAATTGTTTAGTCTTTTCACTAATCTCGACGACATTTCTACAATATGTTCTTCCTTCAGAGCTTGATCATTGAATCATTGTTGATCCTATCATGATCAACAATAGTCACAGATTTCCTCTCTATGTAATGTGTTATTCCTTCCGACCTTTGATCTTTTGACTATTCGCTTCCCATGTTCGCTCTTTCGATCTCTACACACAATTTGACATATTCTTCTAACTGATATACATGTTGACATCGATGACAATATCATACGATATACTTCATCATTATAGATCATCACTTCAACTATTGACATCAATGACAATCTCAGCTGATGTACTTCATCATTATAGATCATCACTTCGACTGTTGACATCAATGACAATATTTCCAACAAATGATAAGATTTCCATGGATTTGTTTAAAAGCATGCTTGAGAAATATAACATAGAATAAGGGGTAGGAATAGAACCAAAGAATATTGATCAAGTTCGTAGAAAGAAAAGAACCAGTAGAGAGATCATATTGAATGCAAATATATGAGACTTTAATATGGGAAATGTCATCCTAGACTTAGGATCAGATGTCAAAAATTTTCCAAAGAAGACTTGGGAAGCAATGGGAGATCCTACACTAGGGTATTCCAATATCCAATTGAATCTACCAAACCAGCAGAGAGTGATTCCCATAGGTAGATTTAAGAATACAACAATGGATCTAGATGGTGTGCGCACCATAACATACTTTGAAGTAATGGATATGGTGGATGAGTCTATACCATTTCCAACACTATTGGGAATTGATTGGGCCTTTGATACTCATACCATAATTAATTTAAATACTATAAATATGATATTTGAAGCGAGGAACATTAGGGTAGTAGAAACTTTATATCCCTCATATTGTGAAAGATATGTAGAACCTGTGCCTGAAAGTGTTCTAGAGAATGATGTGAACCAACTGTATAGGACTAATGCGCGAGAAGAGGAATATGACATTTGAAGTGGGGAACTGTAGGGTAATAGATGCTTTAGATCCCTCAGATTGTGAAAGATATGTAGAACCTATGCCTGACAGTGTTCTAGAGGATGATGTGAACCAGCTGTATAGGACTACTGCACAAGAAGAGGGCTATGTGAATCCCACTGCAGATGGAGTACTCAGTTGGAGGAGTATTAATTCCAACATGTCATATTTAGACACTGGAGAAGAAAACTGGTAGCAAATATTGCATGAAGTCTCTACTAGGAGGTGCGTAAGAGTTAAACGCACAGTAAGATGGGTTGGGATAGAAGTAAGACAGTTTCCCACATTTAATGATGAAGACGATATAGAAAAATTCTTAACAGAGTTTGAATCCGAGGTTTTGGATAGTTAGATATTATTAGTGTTGGATATAGCATTAAGGGACACACCTACATGATGGTGGGGTGCACATAAGGAGGTAATTCAGGACTGGTATCAGTGTAAGCGACTGATGCGCATAAGATTTGGTAGGAGTCAGTAGGATAGACCAGTACATAAGTATGATGGAAGAGGGAACCCGAGACATCATATAAATGATTGTGTCACTAACTATAGATTGGTACCACCAGGGGAATGGATGCATTACTGTATTCATACATTAGAAGAAATACCAAGTAATTGGTACAAGGAGTAGGAAATGCATAGATAAACTGTGAGTTGGGGAGAAGTACAACATAAATTTATTAGGATTTTTTCATTTTAAAGTGAGAATCCATGGGTGTATATAGAATTACAGAGGATCAAAAGGAAGATATTTGTAGATTATGGGGTAGATACAATGATAGTAGACATATATTTCAGAAAAGAAACACTTGAACAATCAGTTTATTGTTATCAAGTTGCAGAGGATGAGGAAGTATAAGACAATGCACGTGACATACAGATAGTAGAAAGGGAAGGAGAAATAGGGTTGGAAGGATCCCAGTTACAATCAGAAGAGCTCACTATACCTATAAAGATTAAAAATTTCAATATTGGGAATGAAGAGAATCCCAAGATAGCTAGCATTGGGGATTACTGGGATAGTGAGACAATGGAAAAAATAACTGAATTATTATGCGAGTATAGTGACTTATTCCTAGCCACATTTTCATAGATAAAAGGGGTAGCAAGAGAACTTGGAAAAATGAAGATACCCCTCAGACCAGATGCAAGTCCAGTTAGACAGAGACCATATATATTAAACCCTATCTATAAGAATAAGGTTAAGGTGGAACTTGACAGAATGCTAGAATCACAAATCATAGAGCTTGTGGAAGAATAAGAGTGGATTAGTCCAATGCTAGTCCAAGAAAATAAGACTGGAGGGATTAGGATATGTGTGGATATGAGAAAGTTAAATGATGCATGCCTACATGATCCTTTTCCTAATCCATTTACATATGAGGTGTTAGAGAATGTGGGAGGATAGAAAGTGTACTCCATCACAGATGGATTTTCAAGTTACCATCATATCATAATTGCTAGAGGACAGGTACAAAAATACATTTTCAACATAGTGGGGGTCATATTAGTACACTGTGATGCCATTTAGTTTGAAGAATGCACCAACAATATTTTACAGAGTAGTAGTAGATGCATTCAAGGATTTTATACATAATTTTTTAGAATTTTATCTAGATGATTGGACAATATTCAGTTTATTGAAGGACCCTGTAGAAATTTTGAGGTTAATGTTAGAAAGATGTAGTCAATGTCATATTTACTTGAACATTAAGAAATGTATATTCAACACACCATTTGGCATCCTACTTGGACACATTGTATGCAAACACGATTTGATAGTATACCCTGCAAAGATTGTTGTTATTGTCAATTTACCACCACCAAAGTCAGTGCACTAGTTGAGAGAAAAATTGGGCCACACAGGGTACTACATGAAATTCATAAAGGGATATGCAAATATTACTGCACCCATGGATAATTTACTAAAAAAAGACATTAGGTTGTTGGTCACTATAATTGCTTAATTAATTTCAAACAACCAAGTGAAACATAAATTATCAACCCAGGGAAGTCTTTTGTTTCAAAGATAGCTGCGCACTATATATGCTCAATTCCAAAAGCACTTAGTGTTGTAGTAAA
>ML785664.1:853668-879213 GCA_009831015.1 Picea engelmannii | reverse complement strand
AATGTTCCAGCACCAACTGGATGGAAGCACCAACTTCTAGTTACACAGGCTCCAACCTGTATAACAGAGAACACTTGTTCTCCCTTGCACCACCCTGCCACCCTAGTTTCTCTCGCTGCAACCAGATGGAAGCTATAAATTCCTGTGTTCAAGCTCCTACTTGAACCTATGAGGAAAAAAATCCTCCTGAGCACCTCCCAACCTCCCTAGAATGTTAATAAATAAATAAACAGTCAACTACACAAATAAAACAATTCATACCAATCTTTCTTTGTTCTGAAAATCTAGTCTTCTACAAACTGTTATGTTGTTCTTCTCTTCCTTTGTCTGTTCAGTGGGTATGCTCTGCATCAACTCGTTCTCTCATTCTGCTCTGCTCCAACTTGTTTTGTTATTCTACTCTGCATTTCATCTCATACTGCACATATTCTCAATCTTCTCCTGCGCATTCTCTCCTTTTACTTTTCTTACGGTTTCATTATTTTCTCATAGAGAACAACCAACCATACACAATCTATCTCATTTTCTTTTATACACAACTACAAGACTGTTCAACTTCCCAACTCTTTAGGCAAAAGAAAGACAATTGTCCGAGCAACTGAAATGTCAATTGAAACGCTAATTGATTTTCAATCATGAGTCCATTTTTTTAACAGATTCCAAACTAAGGAGTTAACTATGAGAGAGAAATGTAACCCTCCGATCAACACTTGATCTGACGGTTCAGATTACATTGCGATTTCACATATCATGATATCAGGATTCCTGATGTCAATAATCTTTGACATGTCCAACTCTTGATCCCCGAAACTCTGACAAGGCTTGGAATCAATGGTCCAGATTCAACCTTAATCTGACGGCTCAGATTACATCGCGATTTCACATATCGCGATATCGGGATTCCTGATGTCAATAATCTTTGACATGTCCAACTCTCGATCCCTGAAACTCCGACAAAGACTCGAATCAACGATCCAGATTTAACCTTAATCTGACAGCTCAGATTACATCGCGATTTCACATATCATGATATCGGGATTCCCGATGTCAATAATCTTTGACATGTCCAACTCTCGATCCCCGAAACTCTGACAAAGACTGGGATCAACAGTCCAGATACAACCTTAATCTGACGGCTCAGATTACATTGCGATTTCACATATCACGATATCGAGATTCCTGATGTTAATAATCTTTGACATGTCCAACTCTCGATCCTCGAAACTCTGACATTGTGTAAGTCTGCTGACATCACATGTGTTAAATAACTGCCATGTGTCACCCTGATTCGTGACTTACATGTGCTTGGCATGTTGAATCAGTCTGACACTTTTCATTACCTGGTTGTGCCATGTGTTCCTAGCTGACGTGGTTTGCTGACATGAGTAGGATCGACGGTTCATATGTGATCTTGATTTGACGGCTTAGATTACGTCGCGATTTTGCATATCGCGAAATCGGGATTCCTGTTGCATTGTTTCTTTGACATCTCCAACACGCGATCCTCGAAAATCCGATAGGGAGTCGGATCAACGGTCCACATAACCCCCTGAGATGGACGGTCCTCCTTCTTTCGGGATTTGTGAGCCCTCTACTTCTTGCACTTTTAAAGATCGTGTAGGTTTTCCTCTATCCAACGATGGTCGGACCCTGTGCTCAGATATAATGCCTGAGATCTATCATAATCTTCAATGTGCTCTTCTTGTCTTTATTCAGATCTAAATACCCTCATGCTGTCGGGAATTTTGGATGGGATCCAACGATCAGAAATGCTTCTCGAGCCTTCGATCATTTTGTCAATGTTGTGTTGCCTTCGATCATTCGATCTTCCTGGACTTATCTTCTATTTGCCTGTTGATCATCGTTGTTGTACTCAAGCCATCATTACTTCTATACTTTCCATCAATGACAAGCATTCGTTGTCTGTTAAAAATTTTCCATTTGTTGTCTATTAAATATTTTCCAACAAGGAATGGATCCCAAGGAATTTACTATCGCGCAGAAAAAACAGTTGGTAGTGAACAATGCATCCTATCAGCTGATTGCAGGTCATTTATACTAGTTAGCTGCAGATGGAATTTTGAGAAGATGTGTGATGGAGCATGAATGCTCCATGGTGTTAGCAGAAGCACATGAAGGCATAGCTGGAGGGGACTATGTAGGAAATCCTACAACACAGAATGTATTTCATGTAGGATTATGGTGGCCTATAGTACATAAGGATGCAAAGGAATACTGTCAGACCTATGATGTTTGTCAAATGGTGGAAAAACCATCCAGAAGGGATGAAATGACACTTATGCCCCAAGTAAATTTACAAGTGTTTTATAAATGGGTTGTGGATTTCATTGGATCCATTAACCCACCAACAAGGAGATCAAAATACAGATACATCATCACTGTGAAAAAATACTTGACTAGATGGGCATAAGCATCCCCAATGAAATACTGTAGTGCAACAACTGCAGTGTGGTTTCTCTTTGAGAATGTGGTGACCAGATTTGGATGTCCTAGAATTTTGTTGAGTGATCAAGGAACTCATTTAATTAACAATAAAATCATAGATATGACAAAATAATTCAAGATATATCATCATAAGAGCACACCTTACCATCCCCAAGAAAATGGTATAGTAGAAGCTTTTAACAAGATTCTAGAGAATGCATTGACAAAGATTTGCAATGTGAATAGGGATGATTGGGATTTGAAGGTATCAAAAATGTTATGGGCTTACAAGACTTCATGCAAGAAACTTACAAGACAAATACCATTCATACTAGTGTATGGGTAGGAAGAAGTGGTCCCATTGGATTATTTAGTACCTAGTCTGTGCATTGCAACAATCACTAACATGACAAAAGAAGGTGTTGTACAAGAAATATTGGATCGAATGATGGAGTTGGAAGAAGACATAATTTTAGCAGGCTGTCATCAGGAAGTACATAAAACAAAGGAAAAATATTGGAACCATAGGAGCATAAAAAAGAAAATATTTAAGGAAGGAGATCTAGTTCACCTCTATGAAAGAAAGTATTTACAACACCCTGGGAAGTTCAATATGCACTAGTTATGGCCTTATCAAGTAGAAGCCATCACAAATGGAGGTGTTGTGCAACTGAAATATCTTGTAGGGAAGAATCTCATAGGACTAGTGAATGGCAGTCAACTGAAGATGTATGAATACAGTAGACCTAAAAACCTAAGGTAAACATAGAAAGAGGAGGTATGATTGTACATATTGTATATAGTAGATGTTAAAAGAACAAGACAAAAAACCATAAAAAGAAGAAATATAAAAAAATACAAAAAGATGGAAGGATATTAGAGAGTTGTTGATGTAATAGATTTGTTATCATTAACAACGCATTGCAGAAATGAAGAACCTACAGGTAGAGGAGAAAGCAATTTTGGTTGATAAGATCGCTAGACAAGCTTAGTTGGAGCCATTGTAGGACAAGGCTAAACAACTAGTCATGGAGATCGATGCAACAAAGACAAGGGTGGAACATATAGGCTTGGAGGGAGGAGATTTATTGAAGCCCCCGGTCACCATGCAGATGGTAGAATCCATGGCAGAGAAGAGAAACCATGCTTAGGAGAAATGCCAACAAATAACAAAGATGTATGGAGAACTAGCACATGAAATAAGAGATGTAGGAGTCCATGGGTGACTTGGGATGAGTCACGATGTCTGTGTTGGGGGCCTATTGGCACAAGATAATTTTGGGAAAGAAATGAGGCAGCACTGAAAAATAGGGAGTGCTCCATAATTAGAAGAAAAGAAGCATCAGAAAAGAGGAAAAAGCAGTACCGAGAAAAGCAGTTACAAAGTGAACAAACTGTGGTGGATCAATTGGAAAGTGGACAAGCATTGACTTGGAGAATGGTTGGATCATGGAGCAACTAAGATTAAGTCAAGGAGAAAGTGGAAAAACCTAATCTTCTTAGGGTTAGGGTTTTTGTAAGGGATTTGTCCCCATTTTTGTATAAGTAGAATGTACTAGGACTGAAAAGGTGGTTGGTGAGTTAGTGAGTTAGCCATTTTTATACATTGTAATAGTGGGTGGGTGAAACGTTCTCCATTTTTTGAGGACTATTGCGATCTATGGAGATCATTTGTAATGGAGGAAGAGATTTACAGTGTGCGTCACTAGATTTTGCAAGAATGTGAATAAAGAGCCAAAGAGACAAATCTGTGTGGACGTAGCCCTAGGGGGGGGCAAACCACGGTATATCTATGTCATATGTATGAATGGTTGTTGTTGAGCCTAATTTTTTTCATCTCCAATTTCCTTATCTTGTCCCATATCCTAACCAATTTTTCCTCATACATATGCACTCTCTGCCTATTTTCCTCAACAGACATTTCATTTAACAATTGTTTTGTACATGAGGTAATATTCATTAGTCATGATTTATGTGGTTTATTAATGGTTAGAATTGAATAATTAATGATTAGTATGCTCCTAATTACTTTGACTATTAACTAAGTAGCTCCATATGGTACTACCAGTAGTTTGGTACTGTAACAATCACCTGATCCGGTAGTAATACTCCTCCTGATCCGATACTCTACAGTGATCCAATACCACTACTTTGCGCCTCTTCCGGTACCAACTCTGCGCCTCTTCCAGTACCAGCTCCATTAGGTACCAACTTTGTGCCTCTTCCAGTACTAGCTCCATCCGGTACCACTATTGTTCTAGTCTGGTACCCATATTTATGACTGTGCTAGTCCGATACTAAACCCATGCCTACATGATTCCTGTACCATCATCCTACATGATTATGGTACCATATTTTCACCTAGATTTTCGTGCAGATAAAGATGAATCTCAAAATTATGGGATATGGGTTTTGTCCAGAGAGGCATTTTCATGCGGACATGAGTGGAATAATTCACCCATATCACATGTGTGGACCTCCATCTCAAGAGGAACAATTCAGCCTAAAATCATCAAATATTTCTAAACAACCACATTGCGCCTCGAGTTGTGTGCAGATGGGAGGTGATAATTTAAAACGGCCAAATGGGTTTGTCTAGAACCTAGCCAGCTTGAAAACCAGGAAATGGGTTGGAAAAATCATCTACTAGCTAGAAGATACGAAGGGTTCTTTGAGGCCAATTTCCCTAAATTGCCATTTTTTCATAAATTCTAGGATCATGCCCAAATTTGTGGAAAATACATTTCCTTGATTAGCTAATGGTTGTAATTGACCTCCATTGATGGAAAATGGTTGTGATTTTATTTTTCATGGATTGGATTGTCTAGAGCCAAATTTGTAATGTAAAAAATATATAAATTGAGTTATGGCTCTAAGCTAAGGGGAGGAATTGTTATGCTGCAGATTGGATTTCTGAACATATTATCTTTGTAAACTTGCTGAATAATTAATATGAAATTAAGTTCATTGAATCCATGTGTTCTTTAAATTTTATTATTCCGTGAGTTCCCTCTAATCTTCCCCATTTGCATCGGCAAGGGCCCACCTGTCCAACTTGGAAAGCTTACTGTAATTGCAACATGGATCTAATTTCTGTAAGTATGTCTGTAGCGTTATTTTGTACATATCAGTTGTGAATAGAAATGTTCGATGTGAGTAAGTTGTGAATTACAATATAATCTAAGTGTGGATGCATCAAAAGATGTGAACAATAATCTAGTGGTAGATTTATAAACATTTATAATTTTTGTGTGTGAACATTTATGATTTCTATCTGTGATCATTTATTTCTGAATTGTGTCCTTTTAATCTCATATTTTATCTTGCAAAGTGTGGAAGTACAGGAACAGTTTGAGAGTCCATCCTTCGCATTACATGATCCAACAAATGGAACATCTCATTAAACATCTATTTCTTGTGTAGAAATAAAGTAACTTTTCATAATTACTAGGTTGCATTGAATTTCCTTTTTGATTTGAAGAGTGTGCAGAACTAGACAACTTGTAAGTTGATATTGCAATAATTGATTGCAGGAGTAAGATAATAATCCATATTTCACCTTCATGAGTGAGTAAATGGACAATCTTGTTGCCTGTAAGAGAGCCTTTGGAGTGCATGTGAGCTAGAGTCTTTTCTTTCAATTTTGTTCTTTAATTTTTGTGCTATGTGTAAAACAAAGATTAAGGATTGCAAAATAGAGTATGTGTTTTGAAGTGTTATTAATTCTTTCTATACTCATCAGACATAGATAAACCACTTGTTGTCGGAACATATAGTGTAACAACTCTATTGATTATGTGTTTTGAAGTGTTATTAATTCTTTCTATACTCATCAGACATAGATAAACCACTTGTTGTCGGAACATATAGTGTAACAACTCTATTGATTACGAATCCCCACTGATAATTTATGTTTGGTAATATATTATGCATATAATGACACCAACAGTTACATAGCTTACTATTGTGTTTGAGTTAACAATCTTTATGATGAATATGTTAATTGACAAAGGTTATATTATTGCGCACTAAGGAAAGAAATATAGAACAACACAGTTGGTCTTCTACTATTCTTACTACCTTTCTTGGGATGACCTAGGTTCAGGTCTACCATGGTTTCAAACAAAACCCCTTTAAAACTATCTTCCCCTCTGGTAAAACAAAAGGAAGTGTAGTACACAGAGTGCAATGCGCAGTCTCACCTGAGATAGTTCTATTCGTGGATGCAAATCTCATATTATTGCATCCTGGGATTGAGTGGGGATCTGGGATTAAACTTTGCTATATTCATTAGTTACTTTAACATTTAGCTTATATTGAATACCCTGTCTTATTATTCATGCATGTAAAATAGAAGATCTAGCTAGTCATTCATGCATTTGTTTAACATATAATCATTCACAGTAAATGAAATACACAAAATTCAATCACATAACATATGATCTACCGTGGTTCTCCCCTCCTGGTCTATGTCCACAAATATTTGGCTGCTCTACTATTTTATTATGGTGTTTCTGAATCTACAACATCGTGCACATTACAACTCTCCAACATCGTGTCAATATCTACAATGAGGCGGACTAGATCACACTAGACTCCTCATCCTATGATATAACCCTCAATTTTTCCCCTGTTTCCCTTCCTCATCTCAACAAATTACAAAAAAAATCTGGTTTACATTCATTCTTGTCCTCTCTCATCAAACCTAATCATTAAGAAACAACAACTATTGCACCTTGTTCCAAAAAAAACCCCTGACCTAGACCTCCTAGGTACCTACTTATACATGTTTTTGGCTTACCAACCATTACATATTCTTACCAAAACCCTAAAACTATCATGGCTAGGTATTCTTGCATGCATGCCTCACATTCTTTTCTCTTCTGTATGCATGTCTATCATGCACGTGCTTCTTTTCCTGCATGCGCGTCTACCTTACATGTGATGCTTTTCCTGCATGTGTGTATGCCTTACACGTGATGCTTTTACTTAAAATTGGGCATGTTCCCAACATGCCCCCAGCACTAACATCATGACTTGTACTGAGTCACTACCTAACTCCAACATTTGTCACTTCTTGTGCCAGCGTGTCATACATTTCGGTCATTCTCTAGCACTGTGCTTGAGCCTGACTACTCCTTTCAGCCATATCTTCCACGAGATGCGTGGTGATTGGTTTTTGTAGCAACTCTCCTCCTACCACTGCAATGCACTCTACACTCAATTTTGTTGTGTCGATATCAACGATTAGTTTTTCTTCCTTTTATTGCAAGGGCTCCAAATGAGCCTATCAGGTCATCTTTTGTGCTTATACTGCCTTTTCCTCTGCTTGTAAGGTTTTCATATCTGTGAAAAATTTGATCGTTTCTGGCAGTGACATCATTCTTTGTCATTGTTTGACATCTACCAGGGATGCATGTAGTTTTTCCTCCTTCCCTTGCAGCTCTTGTAAGATTCCATCCTCTAGAAGCTATGTCCATAGTTGGGCGCTCTTCTCTAGCACTTTTGTCAATCTATGTATATTCTACATGATTCTCTTTGTATAAGATATCACGCCCCACTCCCTTTGTTTTATGATTTCTGGAGGATTTGTGGGCACCGCGTGCTCCTCAAGTTATTTGATCTGGTCCTTGTAGTGTTGCATCGTATGCGCTATATTCTATATTTTCTCCTGCGCTGAAACTCCTTGTATTCCTTCGTTGTCCGATATGGCTTGGAACACATCATGGATCTGGTTTTCCATCTCATCCACCTTCTCCTACAACATATTCTTATCTTTCCCTTCTTGGCTAAGTGCCTCCTTAAGTGAGGTGTTTTCTTCCTACACCAACTATAAGTTTGTTGCGTCATATCTTGCTCGGGACTGAATTTTTTGTGCGACACTCACTTGTAATTTATAAACTACTTTGGTTGGAATGTTGGACAGTTCCAAGTCCAACATCTCAATCTCTCTCAGCGGCCTCTGTGTTGTCTCTTCATCCATGAACAATTTGTCAAGAGTAATCCTGAAATTTACACTCCCCTGCACTGTGACTTGCACTGTCTCGACCACCGATACCCCTTCTTTCATTGGCGTTGTTGTCTTTTATTGTTGTTTCTTTGTTTTGACCTTTAATTGCTCCAGCACAGTTTTCACCTCTTGGATTTTCTCCAAAATTGAAGCTATGTAGTTCTCGATGTTCTCCCACATGTATGACAACCGATCCTCTACTATCATCTCTATCAAACCCACGTCTTCTCTCATCAATGATATTTCCATGGGCATCTCATGGGCCTTGGCCTTCTTTCTAGAAAAACTTGGTTTCTCCCCTATTCTCTTCCTTTGGGTGCTTCTGGCATCTATGTATCCCTCCCGATATCCCACCCTTATCCTTCTTCCATTGAGACTTCTTGTGTCTCTATCTGCTTTTCCTCCAGGCACACTTGTTCTGTTGTTTCTCTTGTTTTCCACTCTGTGCACGATGATCCCTATGTAGAACCACATTGGGATGGCTTCTTCATTCTAGTTTTATTTTTTATGGGAGTTATCTCCCCTTCTTGGCCTTGTGCCATATTTTTCTTAGTTCTTTCTCAGTTTGTACCTTCCTGTTGTGCAGGGACTATTCTATCATGCATCCTCGTTCGTGCTCCTGGAACCATATTTTGGACTGTTGTATCTCTCCACTCCTCAGGCCACTCATAGACCTCCATCTGGATGCACTGCATTGTTACGCAGTAATTCAACTGCAATCACTCCTTAGATGGATCCCTCTTTGCTTGTAGCCAGATACTATGGAATGATTCCTGGACGTTCTCTATCTACCCAAACTACTGGACAGTTTCTATGGGAATCATCCATACCTCCACGACTCTATTTTGGATCTCTTTCAAGTATATCACGAACATGTCACTATTAAGTTTATTCTTTTTTGGATCAACTGTACTGGAAAGGGATGTGTAGCACATTGTGCCACATTTTCCTATCCTTGGCAGGAACAAAATGTATGTGGGTTCCTTCCACCCCATAAATGCAATGAGGATGAGTAACCATAAAGTGGAACTCAGAGCCCCAGTATTGTGCATCCTTGTAGTCTTCAAGGAACGAGTTTAGTAGATAAGGGACCCAGATCATCGAGCTCCCCTTTGCACACTGCACTGCAGATGCTACTACTCCTACGCACACTTCTTCTTTTCAACACCTGCGCATTAATTTGCAAACGAGAAATATTGTTGCAAATCGTGTCGCAGGATCATTGAGGTCGTTGATCATGATACCTCTATTACCCCTCTCTGTGCCATATTTTTCTTTGATCTCATCTGAGATGGATTTCTCCTTAGTTTTGTCTTCTAGGTATTGTTCTGGCTTCTCCCCTTGTGTGGGTAGCCCTGTCATCGTTGCGATGAGGTCGACGTTGATAGGCACTAGCTTATCCATCCACAATATGCCTCTGTTCACCCTCGCTAACAACTATTTGACACATTCATTTATGTGTTTCTCGTGCCCAAAGTTTGGTATGTTTAATAAGTTCATGATGCCAGTGTTGTATAATCCTAGGATCCACAACGCAGGCTCCGATAGTGTTGCGCTTGATGGGCCTTCTCCCCTTCTCTCCAAGTATCTTTGTGCTACCAAATAAAAAAACTTTATGGCATTAGAGACATCATGGTCAGAGTATTTAAGGCTATCGACTCCTCCTACCATGTTATCATCGACCTTCACTCCCTTGGGAATTTTTGGCATCACTATGGCCAATTCCTCCTTTACGTGTTGTATGCACTGTGCACTACTCTCTTCTCGCACCTTATTATTCCCTTATGGGAATGATACCTCACCCTATGGTATGACCTCTTTCTCTGTTCCATCCTCTGGTTCCAACTCTAGGCCCTGCTGCATGGAACCCGTGGCTCTTTTCCCTTGGATGCATCAAATTCCATTCATTCAACGTCCTCTTCTAGCTGATCGGGCTCCTGTGCGGGTTCCTGCTCCTCTTCCACATGCAATGTGGTCTGCTCATACTATGGTGTGTATATTTCATTCACATCCACCACTGTAGGCATCTTGTTTTTTCCGATTTGTGGCACACGAGTACTACTTCATGTTTTTCGTCTGGTTCTACTCGACGCTCCAACCCTTAGTGGTGACATGGGGAGTAAATATGAACTAAAGGATTCCAAATTGAAAAATGGTAGTGCAAATTCACACTATGTCTCTCTTCTGCTCTGCTCTGCATTATTCTCCTTAGAAAATAATACAATGAGTTTCTTTCCCCCCTTTTTTCAATTTTATAGCGGGACGAAGAAGTGACAAATGTGTCACACTGACAGTTTTCACTTTTTCACTTTTTTTTTGTGTTTCGCATTGTACCTTTCTACTCGTTAAATGCTCTTCTCCATGTAGTGTTTTCAAACCGTGTTTTTCTTGCAGCGCACTGTTCTGTTTTACCATTATATTCTGTCAATACCCTCCATGTGTGCCAACCTGTTTTTATTTTTATCCCCTTTTTATTGTTTATTGATTTCTTTGTTTTTCTTATTTTTATTTATTTTTTCTCTCCCTTACTTATACAATAATACACTATATACATATATTCCTACTACGCAGTAACTTTCTAGGTGCTAGGAGGTTGACTGTCCCTATACAGTTTCAGTTTATTCCCATTGATTGTTCCTCTAAGTTTTGTACCTCCTAAATATTTCAACTATGTAGCTCCCCCCTCTGTGACAATCTTCACTTCATATGGTCCCAACCAATGCATTCTAAATTTTCCTAGATGCTGAAGAAATTTATTGTCATACACCAAGACTAGGTCTCCCTCCTTGAAACTCTTCCTTTTAATATGTTTGTCATGCCAATATTTGTCCCTTGCTTTATGTACTTCTTGGTGAAATCCTCCTAGAATCCTATCTTCTTCCATATCCATCAGTTGACTTATCCTTTCTTGTATTGTGCCTCGTTCTGTCATGTTGGTGATTGTTGCTACGCGCAGACTAGGTACCAAAACTTCTTATGGCACCATTGCTTCCTGTCCATACACCAACTTGAATGGTGTCTATCCTATCAACTTGTTGCATGTAGTTATGTATGCCCATAATATTGTTGGTATCTTCAAATCCCAATCATCCCTGTTGACATTGCAGATCTTTGTCAAGGCATTCTCTAGGATCTTATTAAAGTCTTCCATTGTTCCATTTGCTTGAGGGTAATATGGTGTACTCTTTTGATAATAGACTTCAAACTCCTTAGTCATATCCTTGATATTACTATTGATGAAGTGAGCTCCTTGGTCACTCATAAAAAATCCTTGGGCATCCAAATATAGTGATCACTTACCCAAACAGGAAGTGTTATGTTGTATTTTCACTACAATCTTTTACTGGTGCTTCTTATTCCCATCTCGTTAAGTACTCTGTTACAGTAATGATATACCTTGCTCCTTACCTCTTTGATGGTGGATTAATTAGTCCCATAAAGTCTATTTCCCATTTGTCGAATACTTGCAAGGTTAATTGTGGTCTTAGGGGCATCTCATCCCATCTATTAGGTTTTCCAACCCTATGGAATACATCACATATTTGGCAGTAGTCTTTTTCATCTCTATGAATGGTCGACCACCATAGTCCTGCATGCAATACCTTCTTCATGGTAGATTTTCCTTCATAATTTCCTCCAACTATTCCCTCATGAGCCTATGCTAAAATCCTATGCCTTTCATGTTATAGTACACATCTTCTCAAGATGTTGTCTTCGCACATCTTGTATAAGTGTCTTGCAATCAATTGATAGTCTACAGCTCTGACTACCAGATTTTTCTTTTGCGTATTGTTGAATTCTTGCCTGATCCGGATTATTTTCGGCACGAAATGAGAGCAGAGATATAATAAAGAAATGCACAGAGATATTGTAGATATTCACTAATATAAAAGAAATGTATCAGAGATGTAACCATAAACATAGATATATAGTAATACACGATTTCTATTAATCAGAGAAATGTATAGAGACTGTAAAAATACAGAGTGAAAGACACGCTAGAATGGTGGCAGCTTATCTCTGAGAAGATATGTGACGACTACTCACATTCGCAAGAAGATGATTATTACAATGAGGCTCTAAGGGCCTTCTTAACATAAGTAAAATCTAAAACCCTAACCCTAGAAGATGAAAAGCCAAAAGGTTTGTGGGCCCTGATGGGGGTAGTTGATACGTCAACCTCCCAGGGGCGTAACTTTTGGATACGATCTCTGTTTGGGGTGCTTGATAGCTCATTGGAAAGATCTATCCGGGAAATACAACACTCGAGACAAAATAGCATCATAGATGCTATTTTAAAAGAGCAACATACCCAAAAAAACATCGTTTAGGGCCTCAAAATGGCCCCGGAAGTTCAGGACCCAAAAAACTGCTAAAAATAGTAAATTGCCAAAATTGCCAGAAAATTGTTTTGAGCCAGTCGAAAAAGGTGGTTGGCCACCGATATCCACCTGGATCAATCCTCCCTCCTTAGGAATCAATGGTATCCATTGCATTGAGTTCCCAAGGGAGAGGGAAAAGCATTTGTTGGATCTGCATCTGGGTGAGCTGCTTGTATTGTCAGAGACGTCGCGCTGCTTAGTTTGTGGAAGTCTGTCATGAACTTGTTGAAGTTGAGGTTGTTCAACAAGTTGAGCTACATGAGAGGAAGGTGTGCAAAAGGAATCTGTGTGCTTTGTTGCAACCTTGTCGACCTACTTCTGTTGGGTAGAAGGTGCAGGGGGCGAGACTGTAGTGGTTGCAATGTCCTTCTGTTCCCCTTTTGAATAGATTGTGAAGAAGCTAAATTTTGCAGTATGAGATACTACCTTGCAACACTTTTTAGGTGAAACATTAGTTGGAACTACCTCTGGTATTCTGTAGAGATGGCCCCCCAAAGTAACAATGAAACTACGGGGTCGAGACTCATAAATAGCATGTCGCTTCCACATATATGGTTGGCCCAAGAGAACATCACAGACATCCAATGGGGCAACATCACATAATACCTCGTCCTTGAAGGGATGGATGTCGTATGACAATCGACATTGCTGGCTGACACAAAGATCTCATCCTTGGAGAAGCCACCCAATGTTGTATGGCTGCAGGTGTGGTGTTGTCGACAATCCCAACTATTTGACGACCTCTGCTGAGATGAGGTTCTTCTGGTTTCCACTATCAATAATAAAATGTTGTGAGGTCCCCTTCACCCACATCTGTGAATGAAAAAGGTGCTCTCCCTCTTCAGGATCTATTGGTTCTTCTGGTTGAATTACTGTGGTCGAGACAATAGTAGTGGGGTCTGCGTCGATGATCTTTCTTTTACCAGTATTTTCAGAATCAGATTCAGAATCAGGGTTCGGCTCCCTGTCTTTGATCTCGGCCACCAATGACTGTTTTGAGTGACATTCATCAGTGTTGTGCCAGAGGATTTTGTGGAAATTGCACCATTTTCCGATGTCCTTCTTTGTCTTCCCATGGCCCTTCTTTTCTTGTGTCTTGGACTGGTTTTCGGGAGACTGTTTGTTAGGGTTGTCTTTGTCATACTTTGGTTGTTGCAGATTTGTAGACCCGAACTCCCATTTGTTCTGGTGCTTAAATTTCTGCTCGATTTTAACAACATATCGATAGGCAACACCGAGTGATGAGATGTCTAGGAAATCCATTTCAGTTTGGATGTATCTGTGTAGATCCCCACAGTATTTCAGAACCAAATGTCATTTAGAGTCTTTGATACCCATCTTGGTGCGCAAGGTATGGAAGCTATTGGTGAACTCCGGAACCGATTGGCCCCTCTCTTGCCGCAGTGTGGTCCATCTCATGTACTGTTCCTCATAGTTGCCAACAGGGTAGTATTGTTCCTTTACCGCATCCACAAAAAAATCCCAAGTGGGATCGGCCCCATATATTCCAGAATCCTCTGTGGAACTCTGCTCCCAGTAAGTTTCCCACCAATGTTTGACATGAGGGAGAGCCTTAAGGAGTGCGAAGGTGATCTTTTCCTTGTCTAAAAAATTATGAACAGAGAAATAACCTTCTAGCAGATTTAACCATTTATCTAGGGCCTTTGCATCTATTTGACCTTCAAATATAGGAATATCAAAATTAACCTGTACCTTGAAAGGCGAGGTGCCTCCAAAGTGGTCGCTTGATGAATATGCACCTATTGTTATCGACAAGCATTGAAGGATGTGGGAAAAATTCTCCATCATTTCATCCCTCTATCGCATGAGATCTTGCTCAAGCAACAGATTGATAGGATCGTCTACTCCATCGATTTTCTTTTCTTCCTCCATTGAGGGCTTCTTGGGTGTGCGAGAGCAATTGTCTTCAAGAGAGACAAGCTCAAGACCCAACTTGCTATACTCGAACCTCGTTGGGGACATGCACTGAAAAAAATAATCAAGAGCAGCCTGCTTTGATACCATTGATCCGGATTATTTTCAGCACGAAATGAGAGTGGAGATATAATAAAGAAATGAACAGAGATATTGCAGATATTCACTAATATAAAAGAAATGTATCAGAGATGCAACCAGAAACATAGATATATAGTAATACACGATTTCTATTAATCAGAGAAATGTACAGAGACTGTAAAAATACAGAGTCAAAGACTCGCTAGAATGGTGGCAGCTTATCTCTGAGAAGAGATGTGACGACTACTCACATTCGCAAGAAGATGATTATTACAATGAGGCTCTAAGGGCCTTTTTAACATAAGTAAAATCCAAAACCCTAACCTTGGAAGATGAAAATCCAAAAGGTTTGTGGGCCCCGATGGGGGTAGTTGATACGTCAACCTCGCAGGGGCGTAACTTTTGCATACGATCTTCGTTTGGGGCGCTTGATAGCTCGTTGGAAAGATCTATCCGAGAACTACAATGCTCAAGAAAAAATAGCATCATAGATGCTATTTTGTGAGAGCAACATACCCAAAAAAACATCGTTTAGGACCTCAAAATGGCCTCGGAAGTTCAGGACCCGAAAAAACTGCCAAAAATAGTAAATTGCCAAAATTGCCAGAAAATTGTTTTGAGCTAGTCAGAAAAGGTGGGTGGCCACCGATATCCACCTGGATAATTGTCTGTACTCAAGTATTCAATGATGTTAGAAAAATATTCATAAGCTACTTGGATTGAAAATAACTATGCATCAGGGAAGTTATCCTCTAAATTTGGAGGTTCCTCTCCATTGGTGATCCTCGATAGATGATTGGGTCCTGCATTCGACTTCCCTAGTTTGACTATCACTTTAAAGTCAAATTCCTAAAACAACAACCATCTATAGATTCTCCCCCCAACACTAGCTTATTGACTAGGTACTTGAGGAAAGAATGATCTATAAACATTTTAAAGTGTTTCCCAAGTAGATAGTGTCTAAATTTTTGCAGTGCATATACCATTTCTAGGAATTTTCTCTCTGTAGTATTGTAGTTCTTCTTAGACTTTGTGTTATAGCCTTAAAATTCCCTACTCATGCATACATGGCATTGGCCTTCCTACTTGCATAATTTTCCAAATAATATTTGACTAACTCTATCTAAAAAAAACAATTTTTAGAGCATGTATGTGCCCTGTTGCACTACTTCCTGTGTACATACGCTTGTTGCATGCTAGAAATCCCATGTACACATGCTTGCTACACACTAAACAACCTGTGTCTACCTCTAGAAGTTGTAAAAAATAAAAATTTGTAAGGAATTCGCTGTAATTAATGGGCTATTGGATGTTTCCCAACCAATTCATTGACTATAGCTCATCCCCCAACTGAATAACCATCCTTTTGGCATATAAAAGGAGGTCTTGGGGTATCATTCAAAAATCAAGCATTAGAACCCTGGATAAAAGGTATGGTTACTGATATTCTCTTCTATTGCTTTTTGTTCATCTATTTTGGTATGTTTGGGGTAGTGTAGAAACTAGATTGACTTTTAGGGAGTCATTTTCTCTATCTATACTTTAAACCCTGGTATAATTATAGGGGGATTTTCTCGTTAGCAGAATTGGCGACTCCACTAGGGAGTCTCTCTAGGGATTTTAGGGAGGTTTTTTGGGTTGTTGATTGGTTTCTTGTTTTCATTTTGAGTTTCAATCAAGTTTATTGAGTCTTTTAAGGGTTTCTGATCACATGCAAGGTGCATACTAGATTTCCCTACCATGTTATTCTTCCTTGTATTTTTATTTTTGAAAAGTCTTAGAGGTGTACGTGCCCTATTTTGGGTCAGCTCGTGTACATAGACGCTCTTCACAATAGACATCTCACGTACATACGCAAGTTGCTGATGCAACAACCCATGTATCTGTGTCTTGAAAGTGTTTTTTTTATCAAAGAGAGAGTTTGTCTCTTTCCTGATAGAAATTTAGACTTCTCAGGAATTTCTTGAACCAATTAGAGTCTTTGTCTTTGGCCATAGCTTGGGTTAAGGTTTCGGTTAACTTGTTCCTTAGTTTTATTTTGTTTTCCCTAAGAGGTTTAGAGTGAACTGTTAATTTGTAGATCCTCCTTTTCGTTTCTTGGTTGAATCCCTACTATATGTAGTTCACTTAAGGTCTTTATCAATCTTGTTTTCCATTTTATCTTTCTTCCTGTTTCTTTCTTTGAAAAACGAAAAAAAAAAGTTTTTTTCTTCAGTTTTTCTTATTAAAGCAGTTCAAAAAATAAAAAAGAATTCATTTTCTTGCATTTAGTTGTGTAAAGTAATCAAGGTTGTTATTTACAAATGAAAAAGAATCTTCATTTCAAATTTATTTTTGATTTCCTGAAATACAAGTAGTTTTTCTTAGGAAAACGAAAGCAAGTTTTTGGATTTCTTCATTTACAAGATCTTGAAATATTGATTAGAAAAGTTCAATTTTATAAAGAGTTTTTACAAACTTTGTTTTAATTTCAAAGTATATTTTTCTTTAAAGTTTTCTTCCTTATTTGTATCTTCATAACACCATCAGTTGCAAATCTCACCCCTTGTGTAAATCAAGCCTTAAAATTAACACTTAACTTAAAATATATTAGACTTTCTTTTTGTAGGGTTCACCAACTAGTTTAGGGTTTTAGGGCCTTGAATTAGGTGTGGAGAGGAAATTCTTCAAGGTCATTTTAAAACAAACATTGGAGTCTTTGATAGGGAGTTTTTTATAGTCCATCTTTGTAAGAGTTAGCCAAGACCACCTTCTAACACAAGGGATAAAAACAAGGTCGCATGATGAAAGGAAGAGGATATAATCCCTCCAAAGACAGACTAAATATAGTGGGGATTGTATATTGAGGGTCTTTCTCAGGAAAAATATCGATCGTATTTGCCTACCGAGCTTCATGGGCCACGAATCCATTCAATATCCTCATTTGTACTCCAAACCAATTTATTTCTTCACCCTTGAAGGGCTTCAAAATTATTATCCTACTCATTACGATCTTCCTGACTATCGTTTATACCCGCCTAGTGATTCAATGTGAGCTGAAAACCTAGTTCCCATATTTTACGGACTTACACAGGTGAATGCGAGGGTATTATCGATACCTAGGACAGATGTCAGATCACACTTTGTAGATTATACCTGGAGGGGGAATTCCATTTTTGAGTTTCAATTGCACTGGTTAGTTTCTCTAGTGTCAATTAGCGTAACCATCCTTCTCACTAGTTAGTCAATTTCTTGATTTATCTTTAGGAAAATTTTTAGTGTGTGCTTTGTGTTCCATGCTAGTCAAGCCTTACTATGTCATTTGGTCATTTCACAAAGTATAATATCAACATATTTTTCGGTCGTGAAGTCTTCATGGCTTGTCTTTGATTACTTTGGAGCCACCTCTGCCACCATTGAGGTGGATACTTGATCAACAAGGATCATTCGAAGCGATCGGGCCACAAGAAACTTTTCCCGAGCCTGCTCCAAGAGGATCATTTTCGGCTCTGGAGGAATCCATCATTTATGACCTTAAGACTGAAGGGTTCAGGACAATAAATCCTCCAATTACCGACTTGTTGGTGCCGATATTGATTTAGATTGTCCCCCCCGAGGTGACATCTTTTGAGCACCAACTATTTATACGGGAGGAAATGGAAGTGAATGCTACTAATTCATCTGAGAGTCCCCGCACTCCCATTATGACTAGTACTGGAGGGGGCATCCTACATCCTCCCCCACCTTTTCCATTCAGGACCTCATTTTTCCCGACTTCCAAAACTATGGGCAGTGGTCTGATACATTTAAAAACTTCGACCACTGTTCCTTTTAGTCAGAGCGCAATGGGCACTCCCTTCTCATATGGGATGTCTGGCTTTGATATGAATTCGGTTCTTACTTATTCTACCTGATATACCATGGGTCTGGGGGTAGGGAGATCCAACAATCCCTTATAAGGGTCAACTGTGGGCACTAATTCCCCTTTTAATGAGATTCCTTATAGTGGGGGTCATATACCTCCTCTATCCCCTTCGATCGATGGTGCTTTTCAGGAACCAATAGAGACTAACACTAATTATATCATGTTTGGTGGAGGCAATTTAGGACCTTCCTATTACAAAACGTCAGTGGGATCTATGTCGTTCTCTTTGTTCATTGCGTTTGGGAAAAAACAGTTTTCTTCGACCACTTTCTCGACTGGGGGCAACCCCATCTTTGGTCAACAAAACTCGGTGAAAGGTCTCATTCCTTCACATGGAGCGATGACTGTAGTATACTCCACATAGGGTATTTGGAATCCTTGGCAGGGCTCATTTCCCTCACAAGGAATGTCTATCGGGGGTAACCCCTTCCATACTCAATGGAACCCTGGGAAAGGTTATGTACCCATGCCCATCGGATCATCTGGGGGCATCCCCTTCCAAGGTCCTTGGAACACAACGCAAGGAGCAATCCCTCTGTAGGCTATGTCGTCCAATTTTGGGAGTGAGTCAATGATGCCTCAACAGACACAATTTTATTTTGCTGGTCAAGGCCACGGTTTCTACCAAAACCATGACTAGCAGTCCAAATTTTCTTGGAAACTTGGTGACATCCAAAATCTAGGGCCTTCTTTTCCCATAAGTAATTCACAATTGAAAATACCCTTTCTTGAAACTCTACATTTTCCAGAATTGTCAAGATTACTGAATGACCTGATCTGTCATGATCCACAATGTCCCCCCATTCCGACCAAGTTTCCTTCAGATATTATGAAATTTGAGGGCAATCCCGAAGAAGATCCAAGTGATCATGTGACTACTTTTCACTTGTGGTGCTTCTTAAACTCGCTGAAAGACGACTCTGTTTAGTTGTTCCTTTTCAATGCACTTTTATAGGGGGTGTTCTAAAGTGGTATATTAAGCTCGATAGATTGAGGTACTCTTACTTTAATGACTTAGCAATGGTCTACTTGAACTATTTCCAGTTACCAGTGAGATACGATGCCGACACCGAACTACTAGCAAATTTTGAGAAAAATAAGGCTGACCACATCTCTGATCATATCTAAGAATGGTGGCGAAGAAAGATATTGATTAAGTTCAAGGTCCGCCCTTCTTTCTTTCTTGAGTGTTTCTTGAATTATTTGGTTCCTTGTGTCTCCAAATACATAGCGAATTATAGGGTGTTTTTAGATGAGGAGGCTATTATGAGAGCTTAGCAGCTAGAACTGATTTACTCTCAGTTTAGCATGCTCTATGAGATCTTGCCAGATGCACCACAGTCTACTCTCGATAAGGCCAAAATTTTTTTTGGGCCCCACACTGATAGAATAGTGGGATCAACAAAATGAAATTCCATGGATCTATTTTCAAATCATTTGTAGCAATTGTCGATACAACAAACTATGGCCATCCAAACTCCTAGTTTGGTTGTCCCTGCTACCCAGATGTTGGATGTACACAGTGTGTAGTTGAAAAATAACAAGGCTAAACAACAGACCAAGGGAAATAATATATATTGAAATAATAAGGGTAAAGGGGATAAAAAGGATGCCAAGAATGCTGGCGGGGGAAAAATGGAGAAGAATAAGCCGAAGTATCCATGTAATCTTTGCACGAAAGACCACCTGACTCACCTACGCCATGGGATTGTAGAGGCCCAGAAGCTATTATCACAGCAACAACCTGTTGTGTTTATGAACCCTTTTCCACAAGGGAAAAATATAGCTCAGTATTATGCATCCACAAGCATGACAGGGGAAATTCAGGGACCCCCTGTACCTATCAATAAAAATCCCGTCATTAACAACGTCGATGATCATTTATTGACCAGGACTTGTGAATACTGCATGTCAAAATCTTTTGAGAAGGGAAATGAGGCCACTAACCCATCAAATCATCTCTAAATTGAGAAATTCGTGGGAGAAACAATGACTCACATCTCTGAAGGTGTGTTTAAGAAGGCTTCCCATAATCCAAATGCGAGGGCCACTCATAACTACTTCGTCGTGGAGGATCTGGACCAGACCCCTTGCATGATGTCTGCTCTAGAAGTTCTATAGAGTTTACCCTCATAGATAAAATCTCTATTGTCCGCCTTGGGAGAAACAGAGACTAGTAACCCACGAGTGATCATTTTCAATCCAATCGAACTAAAACCTCGTCTTCCTCACCACGTTTCCTTTCATATAGTAGTGGCCTACACCACAAAATATTTTACGTGAAAATTTTTCCATACAGTGGTTGATGAGGGTGCCTTGAATTGCGTGATCTAGTTGGCATGTTGGAAGGCCATTGGCCAACCTGATTTTTATCCATCGCCTACATTTCTTATGCCTACATTTCTTACATCTTTTGACAGTCAGTCGTTTAGACCACACAAAATAATTCCTTCCTTTCACGTGTAGTTAGGGGATAAAACTGTGTGTGTCGAAGCTGAAGTGGTTGATGCTCCTCTCGACTACAATATTTTATAAGGACATAGTTGGACTTATTCGATGCATGCGGTGGTTTCCAGGGTTTTAGGGTCTTGTACTTTCTGCATGAGGGCTGAATAGTGACCATCGACCAGTTGTCCTTCTCGCATCCTGACCCTTCATCGGGGGCTTACATGGTCTCGATGATTGATAACCCGCAACATAACACTGTCAAATTAGGTGTTGGATTGTTTCCATCATTGATGGGAAAATTTGATTACCCACCACCTTCAAAATATGTAAATCTCATATCAGTTGTTCTTTACCAATCCATGGCTGCAATTTTGCAAGTTTCGTCTTTTAGAATGAGCTACTTTCATGAACCGTTGAATTTTCCTTCCCCATAGGCTTTGATGGAAGGGATAGGGAACCTTGGAATGGCCATGCCCTTATTCATGATCAAGGTTTCGTAAAACATTATCCAACAAGCCTCAGCCAATCCAGATCTGGCTCCCTCACACGATTTAGATCCAGTTCTCGAGCCTATTTGGGCTCAAGATTCTCTTTCCACTCAAGATCCTTTAGACTTGGTATTTACCTCTAACGCGGTGATTCTCAAAGAAATGACTGGTCCCAACAGACCTTTGGATGATCTACCTCATAGATCTTATTTTCTTTCCAAGCTTAGGAGAGTAGAGGTGGGAGAGTTTGTTCTGACCATGAATGGGGATAGACCTTGTCCTATCAATCCTCTAGCTACACACAGATTTTACACCAAGGGTAACATGGAAAGAATTGATACAACGATTCCAATCAATATCTCCAACATCCCTAGCATCATGGAGAATGTTTTCATTGGAGCAGATTGCTCCCCCAAAGAGATTTTAACTTACACCAAGTTATTCAAGGAGTTTCACGATATTTTTGCCTAGTCTTACAAGGAGATTCTAGGCATCGACCCACGAGATTTTGAACATGAAATCACAAATTATCCTAATGCCAAACTGGTCCAACAAAAGCTTCATCTAGTCAATCCTCGAAAAGTGGAAGCAATCAAGGAAAAAGTAGAGAAAGTGCTCAAAGTCGGTTTTATCTACCCCGTACAATTGACAAAATGGGTGACAAAACCGGTTCCAGTCAACAAGAAATAGGGAACGATTCATGTTTGTATGGATTTTCATGATTTGAATAAGGCCTCCTCGAACACAATTTCCCAACCCCGTATATCAATCATATTGTCAATGAATGTGTAGGCTACGAAGTCTTTTCATTCATGGATGTTTTTTCAGGATACAATTAGATTCAAATCAAACCCGAGGACCACCATAAAATGAATTTAATTTTTCCTTGGGGTACCTTCACATATCGAAAGATTCCTTTTGGCCTGAAGAATGTTGGAGCTACCTTTTAGCCAGCCATGTCATTCTCTTTTCACGACCTCAAAAAAATAGTCAACATGTACCTTGATGATATAACATCATGTTCTCACAAGAGATCTGATCATCCCTCCCATCTACGACTAATATTTAAGCGATGTCACTACTATTAGATTCACTTGAATCATAACAACTGCAGTTTTTGTGTGACATCAGGACATATTTTAGGCTTCATTGTATTGACAACAGGGATCATGGTCTATCCTCTCAAGGCTGAAGAAATAGTTCAATTGTCTCCCCCATGCACAATACCCTAGCTTCAAAGCTTACAAGGGAAAGAGATTTTTCTTTGGTGTTTTGTCGCTAATTATGTCGAGATCACTAAAGGGTTCATGCGTCTTTTGAAAAAATGGGTCCCATTCTATTGGGATAAAGTTGCTCAATGATCTTTTGAAGCATTTAAATGTGCCCTGACATATGCCCCTCTGCTATGACCTCCTGATTATAACAGGTATTTCTTGTTGTATTTGGATGCTTCGGAGTCAACCATTGGCATGGTCTTGGTTATGGAAGACGACATTACTAAAGAACATGTTATATATTATCTTAGTTGAGGCATGGTTGTAACAGAACTCAACTACTCTCATGTTGAGAATCTTTCTTTGGTAGTTGTCCACGTTTTCCAACATTTCCGTGACTACATTTTTCTTCGCAAGACCACTACCATTGTCGTCGTAAACCCTTTCCAATATGTGTTAACCCGGTGATTAATTGGTAGAAATATTAGTAGATGGATAGTTATCCTACATGAGTTTGACTTAGATTTTGTTTCTTTGAAATCCAAAAAGTTTATTTGGTCTTTGTCAAAATAATTTTGGAACTAGCGGTCGAGTCTAGTGATATCATGCCCAAAGAATAACCTATCAAAGGATATATTTTTATAATTGCATCTTCAGACCCCTCGTATGGAGATATACTTGTGTGTCTTCATACTTTGAAGTGTCCTGCTTCTACTTCTCGCAATGAGCATCGACAAATTCGACATCAGGTGTGAAACTATCTTATACTTGATGACACTTTGTATCTTCAAGGCATAATTTCATTCTTCGATGATGTCTCACACACAAAGAAGCAGAGCTCGTTTTGAATGACTGTCACACTGAAGCATGTGGCAGTCATTTTTCTAGGTTGGAAACATCCCAAAATATTCTACGTTTAGGCTACTTATGGTCCTCATTAATCAAGGATTGTGTGGAGGAAGTCAAGAAGTTCCACCCATGCCAGATATTCTATCGGAAGATGCAGGAACACCCTTCTCCTATGTTTCTGGTTGTTTTTATTGGTCCTTTCACCAAGTAGGGGATTGAATTTACTACATGTCACCCAACTTCAGTCAGGGGGCATCACTACATCATCGTAGCAGTATACTACTTCACGAAGTGGGTCGAAGCTATGCCAATGTAAAATATAGAAGAGAACACAAAAATATAGTGAAACCCACCTTCTATTACTAAATAAGATAAACAAACGATGTAGAACACACACTGGCAGAATGGGGTAGCCTATCTCTAAAAGGAAAGAGATGTTTTCTGTGCTTCATTCACAACAAGATTTACATCACACTCCATTGCATGCCTAAAGGACTTACTTCACCTCAATTATATATGAGAGAGTGAGAAGAGAACAATTCCCATGATGCATGTGGGATAAATTGGACTAACTTTATAAAATTCCATAGGCATGTAAAACAATAGGTTTTCTCAGGTGATCACCCATTCCAATACTACTCTAGCCTGAGCATGCTTAACTACAGAGTTCTAATTGGATCTGATGCATTAACAATGTGTTGTAGGAATGTACATAAGACCACTAGGAAATCATTACATGATTTCTATAATTAACAAATGAAGATGACCTTATATTCCATTCCCCATCAAAAGGGTGAATATCGTGGTTTATCAAAACCACAAGCTCAAAATGGTGATTTAGTGGAAAAGGTGGATGGCCACCAATATCCATCTGGATCTTTCCTCCCCCATTAGGAAGCAATGGTCCCCATTGCGTCAATTTCCCTTGGCAGATAGGGAGACTTCTGCTAAATCTTAAGCTTGGTGTGCTACTTTCCTTGCTGAATAAGTTGTCATGCTTAGCTTGTTTAAGGATGTCATGAACCTATTATTGGAGGGGTTGGATCTATTCAACCAATCTAGCTGCATGATCTACTTGAGTGTGGGAGGAATTTTTCAGTGAATATGCAACATGAAGAGTACGAAGGGTTATGTTATAACCTTTATTGACTAGTTAGTATGGAGGCACCCCCGTAGGTGAAACAAGAACAACTTGGTACTATTCTACAATCTTTTCGATCTACTCCTGCTGGATAGAAAGGTCTTGGGCCAAGTCTGCAATGGTTGCAGTGTCCTTTTGTTCACCTTCTGATTGGATTGTGAAGAGGATAAACTTTTCAGTATGAGATATTTCTTTGTGGCATTGTTTTGGTGGGACAAGAGTCAGAACTATCTATGGTATCCTGTATAGATGACCCCCCAAAGTAACAATGACACTATGGGGTCGAGAATCATAAACAACATGATGCCTCCACATATATGGATGGCCTAATAGAACATCACAGACTTCCATTGGGGAAACATCACACACTACCTCATCTTTGAAGGGATTGATGCCATAGGACATGCGATATTGTTGGCTGACACGAAGATATTCACCTTGGCAAAGCCACCTGATGTATTATGGATACGAGTGTGGTGTTGTTGGAAAATCCAACAGCTTGAAAACTGTAAGGTAGCTAGAGAGGTAGTAGGGGGGCCCAGAGGGCCCATAGTGATAATAGTGGAGGTCATTCAATGTAAGGTGGACTAGGTCCACTATATTATTAAATAAGACCCACTATGGTAGTTAGATATAATAAATGTAAGA
>ML785664.1:825620-852102 GCA_009831015.1 Picea engelmannii | reverse complement strand
ATAAATGTAAGAGGACTTCTTAGAAGGTTCTACTTCTAGAAGATTCCTCCTCTAGAATGTTCTTAGGTGATGGTAGCACTATATAAAGGGGTTCAAGCAATGTAATGAGACATGAAGAGAATTATTGTATTGTGGAGCGGTAGATCAATAGGAGGATGCCCCCTCGAAGAGGAAAGTGAACAGGAGAGAATCCCTTCCATAATAGGATCCATTGTATGGTGTTTCCCTACCTCAAGGGTTTGGTAATAATATTGTGTGGTTTCTTCTATATTGCTTGGGGATCTATTGTGTATTCAGTATTTGTGGTGATTATATTGATATATCTATTTAAGTATTTGGTTCTTAACAAAAACCTCTACTCAGATGATGTTCTTTTGGCTTTCGCTATCAACAATAAAATGTAGTGGGGTTCCCTTCACCCACATCTGTGAATGGAAGAGTCTCTCCTTCTCTTTTTGGATAGTTGATGTACTTCTTTATTCAGTAGAGGATCTATCCTTCCTATCTTGTACTGTTTGATCAAATTTTGTAGTTCTTGTATGGATTTTTCATCCTTAATCAAATTAATGCTAGTACATAAGAATTCCATAAGTCTACTTACCTCTTTTCCTTCTTCGGGTGAAGAAGACTGATCAAAGGCCAGGGGCATTCCACATTCTCTCACTTCTGGTTGTGGCTTTGGTGAAGAAGCATGATCTCTTTCAAACTCTTTTCTTTCCTCTTCAAATGTCTGCTTCTCCTTCTTTGGATCAAACTCCTGTGTCTTCTCCGCAACTCTTCTAACTATTGATTCTTCTGTAATCTTCCCTAGAGTCATCCTATCTTCTCCTGTAGCAGTGCCTCCTCTAGTGATAACGACGACTCTAGGATCCACCCCGTGAGGTTCTACTAAGATTAGTTGTACTTTTTGGTTCCCTCGTCTTTACTAAAGTTTGTCTAACAATGCAGGACAATCTTCTATGACATGTTCAAATGATTTGTAGTAACTGCAAGTGGTATAACAGTTCTAACAGTCCCTTTCCAAGTGACTTGGCCGTGCGCAGTTATAACAAATGATTTAACCTCGACCTTGGCCCATGCCTGCTCCTCTTCCTCTTCCTCTGAATATGCCACGAGGGTTGAAGTTTCCTCTTCCTGGGGAGTTAAAATGCATAGTATTTCCTTATTGTTGTACTTCTCCTTGAATTATATATGTGTCTCTTGATCTTTCATGCAAGAGTTCATAAGCCCTACAGTTTTTCTCATCATGCTCCATAGATTTATAGAATGTGCAGTAAAGGTTGGTAGGTGTCTGGACATATTTTTGAATGTAATATCATTCTCGAGGGTGATGTCTATTTCTACATACCTCGCACCAAGGTAGAGTAACCTTCTTCAAAGGGATCGAGGCTCATGAAGCCAAGTACTCATGAAATAGAGGATAATTCTCCTTTTCACGACCTTCTGATTTGCATCTGATACACCAAATATTTTCTCTTTTATCTTTTACCTTATCCTTTTTCATATCTTCAACCTGCAGTGATAGGCTAGTTAGCTGACTCAAAATTTGACTCATACCTAAGATGGACTATCCCATAGGAGTTGATTCTAGTTTCATAGCGATCTCGAGTGCCTCAGCTTGTGAAGTGATATTCTGTTGCATCAGAGGGAATCTAATGTGTGGTAAGAGGGCATCAATGAACCATTGTGTATTCTGTTCATATGGAATCTAAAAACTCAAATGGTCTGATAGGGTCTTAAACCTTTGAACAAACTCCCAAACACGTTCAGCTAATTTCTGCTTGATTTCTTTCAACTCTGTGATGCACTATGACTCCAACTTGAGTTTCTTGAATTCTAAAATCAACGCAGTCTTGATCTCGTTCAACAGTTTTGGTTGTACAACTCCTTGGATGAACTTCATGTACCAGCTCAGTTCGCGGTCTGTCAGGGTAGTACTAAACTAAACTCTCTTAATAGCTTCATCGGTGACATTCTTAATACTCCATACAACTTTGCATAAGAACCAATGTTGATCAAGATCTTCATATCCATCTCCCCTAAAGGTGGGTAACCTCATCTCATCTGCCATAGATCTTCCTAGGGTTCCTGAATGAGTATGCACTGAACCAATTGTACTAGTGCTCTGATAACTTATGTTACTCTGGTTACTTAATGTTGTTAAAACAACAAGAGGCATAATAGTACTTCAACAATCTGCGCAGTTCTTGAAGTTTATGACTCTTTTCGGCAAGGTTTTTCAGTCTTCCCTTCTTCTTCCCTAGTAGACTCTAAATGTTCCTCGTTTGGTAAATATTCTTCTTCTCCACTGTAGAACCCTTCTTCCTATGCTGGTGGTTCATGATTCTGCTCAAACAAGTTCACCAAAGGAATTTCTTTGAAGGTTCTCCCAGTGCGCGTCTGTCCGACCTCTATGTCCTTGTTGATGTCTAAATTCTTGAATATTATATTTTTCAATCTGACCCACTAATGTATATTCAGGATGTTCTTCTCATACAATATCATCTTGATCTTCAACTTTAGAAAATGTAAAAAATTTCCTCTCGGCCCCTTAAAGAAATATCTCTCTACTTGGCTATATGATTCTACTCTATCAATAGCAAACTAAATAATGTACCCTCCAATGGTACTATAAAAACAATGATCTTTTTCTCTTGACATGAGATTATCAACTCTCTTGACCTTCTTGATCAACACCGATTTCCAAACCATAGGTGGTTTGAGTCTAATTTTGAACTAGGTATCTTCTAATCTGGCTAGCCACTCATATAGCTCCTAATGAATTCCTCCAAAGAAAATATCATGTATATCATTAAAGATATACCTTCCCAACCAATCCTCTATACTAATACTCAGGTTCTTATTCTGAGCTTCGGTGAAGTCCTTCTCTTGTTCTTCTATCCACTTCTAAATCTCTGTCTTTGATGGAAACCACCTTGACATTCCCTCTAGAAGATCCTCATCCCGGAAACAAAACCATTTGTTGGCACAGGGGAAAACCCAAGGTTTAGTTCTAATAGCGCACCAACAAGCCCTAACTACTATCCCTTTTTGCAACACCTGCAAAGCAGATGTAGTCTCACCTGAAGTAGCTATAGGGGGTTGCAGGACATAAGTGTCTACAACTAGAGGAAATGCAAAGTGGATCTAGGGAAACACTCTCACAGATCTAGTTATTATTTATCCTCCTTAAACTTACTGTGTGAACTATATCTCAGATCTAACACAATATTTCATTGACAGCATATCAGAGATCAGAAGAACGCCACATCAATCACACACAACAACAAGATATACGTGCTTCACCTTCTCCCTAGGGCTACATCCATAGAACTGTGTTTTATAATATATTAGATGAAAGCATACAGTCCTATCTACACTCTTAGCTTGCATATCTCTCTTTATTTCTCTTCTCCTCTCCCCTCCCTACGCACCCAGCTACAGGGTTGATCTTCACACCCAGTTGAAGATCTTACAACACATACTTCTTTCACCACACAATACTTCTCTCTCAACAATAAAAACAATCACTCATCATCCCATAATAGAACCTATCCCAGGTCCTCTTGACCTTTATTTATACATTACAATGACTCTCGAACAACCTTAGGATGAAACCTAGGTGTCAAAACTCTAAATACCGAAACCCTAGGTAAAATTGACCTACATTTTCATTGCTTCGCCAATCTGTCTTTCCTTATTTCTTGCGAGATGCTCCAAAGCATCCATTGGTCTCTTTTTCTTCTTCCTGAGTTGTCCATGATCCATCTTCCTTGTTTATCTATCTTCCTCGATCTCCATGTCCAATGACTTTCTTTCTCTTACTTCACTCCGTCTTTTCTACTCTTTTGGTCACTTCCACCCAATCTCAGTCAACTTGTCTTCCGCGTAGTTCACACTTCGCACTTATTTCATTAATCTTCGCAACCTTCCATAACCAAGCACCAACAGGCCACCAACACTCAAATGTGACTCGTCCCGAGGCACTTTAGGTCTGAACCTTCTGTTTTTCTTTGTCTTTATATTGTGTGGGGAAGCATGTGCTTTCGAATCTGCCCCACCCTTATTTCCTTGTGTAGACTATCTTTTCTGTGTCTAGTACCCAGTTTTAACTACACCTGGTACCTAGACCCATTTTCTTGTTCTTTTACTAAGAGCTACGAGGCAGCTGGTTGTCATAGTACAATTTCACTCGGCTCCCATTCACCAAGCCTTCCTTCCATTCTCCATTCAAAGTCTTCAATTGTGCAACTCCTACTTTTGTAATGTAAGCAACCTCATATGGCCCAAGCCAATGTGTCCTAAACTTCCCTAGATGCTTCGTGAACTTGCTTTCATATACCAATACCATATCTCCTTGCTTGAAGGATTTCTTCTTGATGTTCGTATCATGATAGGAATTTTCTCGTTCCTTCTGTACCTGGCAATGGAATCCTGCAATAAATCGATCTTCTTATAGTTCTAGCAACTGCACAAGCCTCTCTTGAACAACACCAGTGTCATCCATATCTGTGAATGTTGCAATTCTGAGACTAATGTTGGCCCTTGACCAAGTTTTGAGGAACACTTGATCATATTTGACTGGTTTTGGACTTTGACAGCTTGTCAAAGATGGAACGCAACATGAAGCAAAGATCGTGGAAGCTAGACCCCTTTCCTAGTTCCTTTTTGGGTTTTGGGGGTTAATGTAATGAGTATGGGATGTTGGCCCATGGGTTTACCCATGTTTAGGCCTATTTTGTAAAGTATAAATAAGTAGCTAGGCAATGTAAGAGAGGGAAATAAGTTAAGTGCTAGTAAAGGCTTTGTGTATACTATGCGACCAACTTGCAGAGCTGAGTGTAAGTGTTGTAAGTGCTAAGTGCATGGATTGTAAGAAGGATTTGTGCTAGATCTACTCGGGGAAGGAGGTTTTGGTGAGGTGTGCGTATATCTCCTGTCCTATGTGGAGTACAATTTTGAGCTCTATGTTGTAACCAGATTGACCAAAGCTAATAAATAATAAGAAGACTTTGTGGACGTAGCCCCAGGGTGGGGGTGAACCATGTTAAACCTGTGTGTTGTGCTTGGTGCCTCGACCTAATGTGTTTGTCTCTTCCCATGTGTTGTGACTTGATATGGTTATGTTATGTGCTTTTCTATGATATACTTAGATAGATCTACTTTTCTTTGTGCTTCTTATATGTATGGGTGTAGATCTGACATATATGAAAGTGCTAAGTGCTAGACATATTTTGTTGTTGCTAAGTGCTAACTTAACCTAGTTCTAAGTGAATGTCGCGGTGCTCTATCCCATCTACGGAGTGAAATGAGGGTTAAATACATATGAATGATCTATGCTAAAGTTTTTGATAAGTGTTAGAATCACATATATGTGTCCTAGCTAAGGTTGTAGACACCTGAGTCTTGCAACCACCCCTACCTCTACCTCGGGTGAGACTTCATCTACTTCGCAGGTGTTTCCGAAAGGGCCAATAGTTAGGGTTTTGTTGGTGCATTGTTGAAGCATTGAACCCTGGGTCTACCCCTGTGCCAACAAATGGTTTTGTTGTCGGGACCTAAAACTATGATTGTTGGGAACTGAGGAAGAAGAAACTTTGTGTAAAAGGAATCTCTGTGTGTAGATCTATTGCCCTAGTGCGCAGCGTTTTACTCGATCTATGAAGCTTTGTGCCAGGAATAAGGTCAGATCTGAAGAAAGGAAGATCTGAAGAAAAGAAGTGAGATCTAAATGCTCTGTGCTCTAAGAAAAGTAAAAGTGGAAATTTCTGAGAGAAAGAGGTCAAATCTGCAGAAAAGAGGTAAGATATGTAAGCTCTGTGCTCTAATAAAGGTAAGAATAGTCAAAATTTCTTAGATCTGGAAGCTTTGTGCTCTGTAGAAGTAAG
This sequence comes from Picea engelmannii, assembly GCA_009831015.1. Classification (NCBI taxonomy): domain Eukaryota; kingdom Viridiplantae; phylum Streptophyta; class Pinopsida; order Pinales; family Pinaceae; genus Picea; species Picea engelmannii. The sequence continues at coordinate 846,214 of ML785664.1, read as the reverse complement.
ATAAGTAATTTTTTTTTTCTTCTAGAGCATGGATCTAGGTTTGTTTGATAGATTATGTCCTAGCTTAAAAAATAGGGCATTAATGGATGAAAGAAAGTTTGATATGAATAGATCTGATAAGTATAATGATAGATATGTTATACCTATGCATAGAAAGAATGTTTGGACTAACAAATGGATGCAGGATCCTAGAAAGAAATTTTTGCAGGCTAGACATTATGATCCTAGCGCGTAGTAAAAGAAGAGTTAGGGATCATTGAAGAGAAATAGAGGATTAACTCTTTGTTATAGTTGCAAAAGACCAAGACATCTTGCTAAGGAATGCCTTGGGAGAAAACCTAGTTTCCTATGTTGTAAGGCTATGGACCATGGAGTACTAGATTTCCCTAGAATGATTGCTAGACTTGAAAATCTGAATATGGAGCAAGCAAACCCTGAAGGAGACCAAGAGACTAATATTATAGAAGAACCCCAAAAAGAATCAGAGAAATTATTAATATAGATGAAAAAAACCCTGAAGGAACATAAAGATGTTCGATTACCAGAGATCTTCAAAGAAAAGGAGCAAGTCGGAGCAATAATAGGGGACTTCGACATTGACTGTATTCTCGATGAAGAAACACAAGTGAACATTATGCCAAAAATAACTTGGGAAGCTATAGGGAATCCTGTAATGATTCCTTCATTGGGAGGAATAGGACTATTCAGAGGAAAATTGATGATGTTATGTGGAAAACTCACTCATATACCTATGAAAGTCAATGGAACTTCAACAAAAGAAGACTTTGAGATTATCAAATTCATTGAGGACAACGCCCCGTTTACTATGCTACTCGAAAAACCTTGGATTGAAAGAGATCAAGTCAGAAAGAAGGAAGAAGAAGAGGTTTTAGAACAACAGAGACAAGAGTTAAAAGATTTCATGACTAAAAGGATTGCACAGTTAATAAAAGAACAGGAGAACCACTTGAATCCATATGACACTAGAAGCCCAGATATCGAGGCCAAAGCTACACAAAAGGCTAAAATTTCTACCCCAGATAAAGAAGAAGTGATATACCTAAACCCTAGGAGAGAATCTCACCAGCACGAAGTGACTATGTCCAAGAAAAATAAGAATCAAAATGAGAAGAGAATCACTGAGACGAAGCTCACTGAAAAGAAGGCTAGAAATATAAGTAAGAAGAAGGCTAATATTGAAAAATTACAGACAATCCCAGAGGGTACCTCGTAGCAAGACACTTTGCAGAAGTGGAGCTTCGTTGGGATATCAGAACAAAAACATATGCCACTTCGTCGAGGCGAAGTAATATAGCCGTTGGAAGCCAATATAACCATTCGATTGTTGCTCCAAATAGGTCCGAAATAATTTATGTCTCATCAATAGACCGTTAGACCATGCCATAATGGACAGAACATAAGTTAATGTAGCCTCATACATGTTGCAAGAAGACCGTTGCTAAGTTTCCCTACTTAGTCCATCGCGCCACGCACCGAGAATACTTTTTTCTAAGTGATAATTTGAGCCCAAATCCTGAGATTACTTCACCCTGTGATCATTTCCTTGTTCCTATACTATTCATTGTAGTCTCTGAATTCATTTTCACACCAGATCTAGTTGACCCAAGATTGTATGTCGGATGAGCTCAGCGTTGCTGAGAAAGTAGTTGAAGAAGTTTTTATTGACTTAATGATTGAGAGAGTCATGTCAGAGAGAGGATTATCTATAGGAGTCCAAGCATCATCAATGAGAGGACCCCAAGCCTCCCCTTCCACTACTCGTTTTGGTCCATCCTAACAGACCAATGAGAAACAGAATAAGCACATGGATAACATCACAAATGCCAAGCTTATCCCACGCATTCTACCTACTTACTTACCACCTCTAAGTGGTGCCATCAACCGTGACAGTGTACCTTATGAATTTGAGTACACTTTGATCATCGTGTACCTTCCAAAAGGGGTGTGCGCAGATCGTGATGACCAAGATAAGCTCGCAGTACTGAAATTTAGTGATTTTAACCTTGGAGATCATAAAGTTTACAACATGTTATCCCTGCATAAGTACTTAACCAGGACCAAAGGAAATAATTCGAATATTGTCCCGCAGTCATGGACCTAGAACCTCGCGTAGTCGACACTGCTTAATGTAATGAAGATCTCGCACTTCGATAGACACTAGGAAGTCAACGCATGCGTCAATTTGTTGTTTTCCTGCTACCACGGAGGATACTTACAGTTGGATCGCCACATCACTGTGGATCTAAACTTGATCAATCGGATCACAAGCCTTAGTATGAAAGGCCCTAACCCACAAAAGTTTTACCCAGGAAAGACCTAATTGAGCACTAGCGTAGAGGATAAAAGAAACTTATGGCGATGTGGAGAAAGGCACATGAGGCTACAAGGTAACCTCTATCTAGAGTGGTGCAGTGCACCTTGCCTGTCCGCTAATCATGAGCAAGCTAGTTTGCAAGAACAAACCAACACAAGTGACTGGATTCGTAGTTGAACTCCCAGGAAGTGCGCCGATGGACTACAGATGAACTGGGCATAGTACCTTGTAAACCAACTAGAGCTTGATTGCAGAGAAGTGCAAGACCAAGGGTACGAGTTCCACTTTAGTTGGTTGCTCATACTAATCGCTTTCATCACCTTGGAGCTACCAGAAGGTGCCACTTTTCCAGAGATCGAACCCTTTGAACCACTGGATGCGAATTTTCGTACACTGTGGTACTCCAGTGACATGAACAAGCAATGGAAATCCAATGTCGTCTTCCACACCTATTACAACCAATTGAAGAATGCAATCCAGTCTACACTACACCTCACCCCAAACACACTTCATAGGTTTACAACTTTAATAAAATTCAGCATGGACCACCACTTCACCTATATCACAGTGCGCACTGATGAGCACAAACAAAATATCCAGTCGTACTACAAGTTGACAGAAGAAGACTTGGAGTAGATTACTAAGGAATGGTCGACGAACCTCCTTGTTGCAGCAAACCCCACAGAAATGTCTGACGTGGAAAGCCCTGAAGCTATGTTGGATACACCTGGACCAAGAAAGACTAAGAAGGATGATGAAGTTCAATATGTAAATAGCACATCCACGAAGATAACTTCGATATCACCTACGCAGGGAGGTGATGGTGAAGAACTAGGTGGCACATAATTTGAGAAAAACAAAGGTGAGGTTACTCCGCCTAGAGAGGAGGAGGATCCCACTAAGAAAAGGAAGATTACCCCACCAAATGCCTCTTCCCAAAATAAAACTAAGGCCACCCAGACTACATTTAAGACTACCCTCACACCAAACGACTTCGACTTATTAATCACTACATTGAATGATGCTTCACTAAAGATCACAAAAAATCAAGAAGCGAAGCAAGAGGTGGTATTCAACCGAATCAAGGGAGAACTTCAAGAAGTGCGGTAGGCACTCAAGTCCAGCTGATAAGTTTCTACTATGCCCTTGACAATTGGACCAACAGGAATAGGCAATGAGCCCACCCAATTACACCAGATCACCGAGAAAGTCGAAGCTCGCCTTCGACGAGCTCAAAAAGAAACAATGAAAGCCACCCGGGCTTTGACACAAGTACAGAGTGCACTTGTATAAAAAAAGAGTAAGTAAGAATGGGAAAATATTGCCCTACAAGTGAAGTGGGATGAGGAAAAAGCACAATTACAGTAGAGCAAGGACTAGTTGCTAGCAGAGAAATTTGAAGTACAAGAAAGGGTTCACAAAGCACTTCACTCTGTGACGGTCATAGAAGTGAATATTGAAGAATGTGTCCCACAGTAGGTGGCACAACTTGAAGAAGTAATCCAACAACTTCAGCAGCGCATCGCATATCTGGAACTTCATACCGTGCTCAAAACTCCTCAAGAAATAAGAGATCTAAGGGAGGCAACTACCCGTAGCGCAGTTGGTCGATTAAAAACCTTTTCCTTGGAATGAAAGCAGCTGAGCACTAGAAGTGCCTAGACTTATGAGAACCTCACAGAGAATCCAGAGTTGTAGGCATTGGATTCACAACTCCAAGAAGCAAAGCAACACGTAGATATGCTACAGGCACAGCTGAAGGCCTTGACCCTAGTCGAAAGAATGAATAGGTTTGCAAAACAATGCACTGCCCAACAACAGGTACACACACTACAAAGTAAAGTGATGGAAGTCTCCCAATGACTTTAACCAATCCAAGAAAAGGCATGCCAACTGTTCACTGAAGTTTAAATCTAGGGAACTGAGCTTGAACAGGTTGTCATCATCGTAGAACAATGCTTGGAAGGGCCAATAAATGATGCAGTGATCTGGGAGTTCACTGAGCAAGAGGATCTCGCACTACAGCATGTCGAAGTAGCTCGAGCCAAGATCAAGGAATTCGAGGCAGAATTTATTAGACCAGAGTGACTCGGGATGAGTCATAGGTGAGTGTTGAGGGCCTATTGGTCCTTTACCAAGTTTTGAGGAACACTTGGTCATATTTGACCATTTTTGGACTTTAACAGCTTGTCAAATATGGAACACAACGTGAAGTAAAGATCATGGAAGCTAGATCCCTTTCTTGGGTCCTTTTTGGGGTTTTGGGGATAATGTAGTGGGTATGGGATGTCAGCCCATTGGTTTACCCATTTTTAAGCCTATTTTGTAAAGTATAAATAAGTAGCTAGGAAATGTAAGAGATGGAAATAAGCTAAGTGCTAGTAAAGGCTTTGTGTATACTGTGTCACCAACTTGCAGAGCTGAGTGCAAGTGTTGTAAGTGATGAGTGCATGGATTGTAAGAAGGCTTTGTGCTAGATATACTCGGGGAAGGAGGATCTAGTGAGGTGTGCACAGATCTCTTGTCCTATGTGGAGTACAGGTTTGAGCTCTGTGTTGTAACCAGATTGATCAAAGCTAATAAATAAGAAGAAGACTTTGTTGACATAGCCCTAGGGTGGGGGTGAACCATGGTAAACTTGTGTGTTGTGCTCGGTGCCTCGACCTAATGTGTTTGTCTCTTCCCATGTGTTGTTCTTTGATATTATTATGCTATGTGCTTTTCTATGATATACTTAGATAGATCTACTTTTCTTTGTGCTTCTTAGATGTATGGGTGTAGATCTGACATTTATGAAAGTGTTGAGTGCTACACCTATTTTGTTGTTGCTAAGTGCTAACTTAACCTAGTTCTAAATGAATGTTGCGGTGCTCTGTGCCATATGCGGAGAGCCATGAGGGTTAAATACAGATGAATGATCTATGCTAAAGTGTTTGCTAAGTGTTAGAATCACAGATCTGTTTCCCAGCTAAGGTTGCAGAGACCTGAGTCTTGCAACCACCCTTGCCTCTACCTCGAGTAAGACTTCATCTGCTTCGCAGGTGTTGCTGAAAGGGCCAATAGTTAGGGTTTTGTTGGTGCACTATTGAAGCATTGAACCCCGGGTCTTCCCCTATGCCAACAACTAGGAACCAAATATTCCATAGGGAAAAATGCTTCTAGGCCATACACCAACTTAAAGGGAGTCTGCATTGTTAGATTCTTGCAAGTAGTTCTATAGGCCCATAGCACTGCTGGTACTCTCAAATCCCAGTCATCCCTGTTCACATTGCAAATATTCATCAGTGTTGTCTCCAATATCTTGTTTAAATATTCGAACATCCGATTTTCTTGTGTATGGTAAGGAGTACTCTTCTGATGGCAGACTTCAAATTCCTGAGTCAAAGATTCAATAGTCTTATTAATAAAGTGTGTGCCTTGATCTCTCATCAGGGTCTTCGGTCCTCCAAACCTGGTTATGATATCCTCAAATATAAACCATGCAGTTGTAGTTTCACTACAGTTCTTAACTGCTCTTGCTTCTACCCATATTTTCAAATACTTGGTCGTAGTGATGATGTATCTAGCTCATGTGCGCTTCCCTGGTGGGTTTATAGGTCCCACGAAATCAATTGACCATTTCTCAAATGGATGCAAAGTCATATTTGGTGCTAAAGGCATCTTAGCTCTTCGGGAAGGCTTCCCAACTCTTTGGCATACATCGCAGGATTTATAGTATTCCTTGGCATCTTTATGTAAAGTAGGCCACCAGAGGCCATCTCTAAGAACCTTCTACATTGTTGCTTTCCCTACGTAGTGTCCTCCTGCGATGCCTTCATGTGCTTCTACTAAAATTAGTGGTCTTTCTGCCTCCATAACGCATCTCCTCAAGATCTCATGAGGTCCCATCTTGTATAGTTGTCTGGCTATAAGTGAAAATTATGCAGCGCACACTACCAACTATTTCTTTTGGATGATTGTATATTCACTAGGTGCCATTCCTGTTGATAGGAACTAAACTATCTCGACGAATTGGTCATCAACCCTTCTAATGGATAACAACTGTGCATCTGGTAGTGTATCCTCCAAACTAGTAGGTTTCTCTCCATGCTCCAACCTAGACAAATGATAAGGTCCCTTGTTCATTCTCCTTGGCTTGGCCACAATCTCAAAATCATATTCCTGCAATAGAAGTATCCATATGCATATTCTCCCCCCTAACATTGTCTTTTTGACTAGGTATTTCAATGCAGTGTGATCAATGAACATCTTAAAATGTCCTCCCAACAAGTAGTGTCGAAACTTCTGCAGTGCGTACACCATGGCTAAACCTTCTCTCTCAGTGGTATTTTATTTTATCTCGGTTGTATATAACTTCCTACTAGCAAAGGCTAATGGGTGGTCAACATCTCCTGCTCCTGGTTGTGCTAACACTGCTCCTAGTGAAATAGATGAAGCATCGTCATGCACGTGAAATTCCTTGCTCCAATATGGGAAAACCAGAATAGGCACAATAACCATTTTCTGTTTCAGTGTGTCGAAGCTCTGTTGACATTCTTCTGTCCATTGAAACTGCCAATATTTCTTTAGAATATTTTCCATGGGTGTTGTAATCTATGCATATCCCTTAATGAACTTCCTGTAGTATCCAATATGTCCCAACGCAGTGCACAACTGTCTAACTGAAGTAGGAGGGGGTAGATCAACAATAATGGAAATCTTGGACGGATCTACCAACAACCCCTGCTTACACACAATATGGCCCATCAACACTCCAAAGGGTGAAAAGAAGATGCACTTATTGAAATTCAAGGCAATCTAACATTTCCTGCACTTATCCAACATTAGTCTTAAACATTCAATATGATTTTGTAATAAGCTAAAAACAGTCCAATCATCAAAATATGCTTCCAAAAATTTATGTAAAAACTCCTTGAATGCTTCGACCACCACCCTAGAAAAGATGGTTGGTGCATTGTTTAATCTAAAAGGAGTCACTACAAATGTGTTCTTGTGGAAATCTTCCTTGGCAATCCTGATCTGGTGATAACCTGAAAATCCATCTATAAAGGAATATACCTCCTGCCCTCCCACATTATCTAGAACCCCATATGTGAAGGGTGTAGGGAATGTGTCATGAAAATAGACATCATTCAACTTCCTGAGGTCTACATAGATCCTGATATCTCCTTTATTCTTTTCTTGGACCACCATAGGGCTAATCCACTCTGATTCTTCAACAGGTTCTATGATTCCTGCTTCCAACATTCTGTCTAATTTAATATTCACTTTCTCCTTATATTTGAGATTCAATCTGTAGGGTCTCTTCTTGACCGACCTTGAATATGGTTTCAAGGGGATCTTCATCTCTCCCATGGGCCCTTTTCTTCCCTTCATATCAATGAACTTGGTTGGGAACAAGTCCTGATATTCATGCAGTAATTTTGTGATCTTATCAATGGTGGCATCATCCTAGTAATCTCCAACATTAGCAAGATTAGGTGCTTTCTCTGTTCCAATATTAACTTTCTTGATTTTGATCAGTTATCCAATGAAAGGTAATTCGACTCCTGGTCCTTCTATGTCTCTTTGTCCTTCCAGTTTTACGATGTTCACATTCCTAGGATCATCGTCTTCATTGGCATTAATATTGTAACATCCTTGTATTTTCTGAAGAGGTGCATTACATTCATCCTCTTCTTTCTCCATAGGTAGTCTAGGTGCATCCTCAAATACTTTCTATATGACAACCTGTAAATATTGATCCACCATGGGATACTCACTTTCAAATAAAAATGTAGCTACAAAGTTATGAGTCATACTGTACCAATCTGAACTGGTGAGGTGCAGTTTTGTTCCAATATTAACTTTCTTGATTTTGATCAGTTATCCAATGAAAGGTATTTCGACTGCTGGTCCTTCTATGTCTCTTTGTCCTTCCAGTTTTACGATGTTCACATTCCTAGGATCATCGTCTTCATTGGCATTAATATTGTAACATCCTTGTATTTTCTGAAGAGGTGCATTACATTCATCCTCTTCTTTCTCCATAGGTAGTCTAGGTGCATCCTCAAATACTTTCTATATGACAACCTGTAAAGCTTGATCCACCATGGGATACTCACTTTCAAATAAAAATGTAGCTACAAAGTTATGAGTCATATTGTACCAATCTGAACTGGTGAGGTGCAGTTCTGCTTGAAGATACCAATTAATAGGCATTGTGCCTAGAGTATTGATGAACTTTTGCACCCATTTCTCTTGAGGAATGATGCTCCAGGCCTCCTCACAACCTCGCACATGGTCCTTCAGATAGCTTTGACCTATGTATTGAACTTCACATCCTTCAATGTTGTCTAAAAATCGTGTTGTCATCAAAGTGGGACATTGCATTTAGTCTGTGATGTTGCTTTTATGTGTCCCCCACCATCTTGTTGGAGTAGCTTTCAAAGCCTCATCCAATGCCAACAATATCTGTTGTACTAGTACAAATTCTTCAAATTCCAGTAAGAACGTTTCTAAGTGATTTAAACCATCAAATGTGGGCAAGTTTCTTACTTTTGTGCCAATCCAACAAACTTCCCTGATCAATTTGGTACATCTCCATGCATAAACTTCATACATTTTTTTCTACCAATTCTCCAGTGTTTCTTGTAAGTCTGATTAGCATGCGCTATCACTTCGCCAGCACAAATTCCCATCTGTTGTAGGGTTAATGTAATCTTGTTGTTTTGTTGTCAATTTATATATATTCTCTAGCTCATATGCACGATCTTCCTCTCTTATGGGTTTTGTGTACCTTCGACCTTCATCAATATCCAAAGGTGCAATGACCCTAAGGCCATCTCCTTCAAATGCCATTCTTATTTTCTTTAAGTCAACAACAGTGAAATTGTTGAAATCCCAATCAATTCCTAACAACGTAGGATAAGGACAACTATTGTCAACTATCTCAATCACCTCGAAGTCCAAAAATGTTCTTACCTTGTCGATGTCCACATGGACATGGTCTAGCCTACCAAAGGGGTTTAATACCTACTGATTAGCCATCATAAGCTTGATAGGGGAATACATAAACTTAGGTTTTCCCATCAATTCCCAGGTCTGCTTCATCATAACATTGTCCTCCGACCCTAATATGAGGACCACATAATCTATATCATAATCTCCAATTTGGGCATTAAGGTGTAGTTCCTTATTTTTCCTTCTCTTTTTGGATAGTTGATGTACTACTTTATTCAGTAGAGGATATATCCTTCCTATCTCGTATTGTCTGATCAAATTTTGTAGTTCTTCTATGGATTTTTCATCCTTAATCAAATTAATGCAAGTACATAAGAATTCCATAAGTCTGCTTACCTCTTTTCCTTCTCCGAGCGAAGCAGTTTGATCAAATACTAGGTGCATTCCACATTCTCTCACTTCTGGTTGAGCCTTTGATGAAGAAGCCTGATCTCTTTCAAACTCTTTTGTTGCCTCTTCAAATGTCTTCTTCACTTTCTCTGGATCAAACTCCTGTGTCTTTTCCGCAACTCTTATAATTCCCAATTCTTCTGTAATATTCCCTAGATTCATCCTGTCTTCTCCTATAACAACACCTCCTCTAGTGATAACGACAAATCTAGGATCCACCCTATGAGGTTCTGTTGAGATTATTTGTACTTGTTGGTTCCCTCGTCATCTTTCCTAAAGTTTGGCTAACACTGCAAGACAATCTTCTATGACATGTTCAAACGAGTTGCAGTAATTGCAAGTGGTACAACGGTTCTGATAGTATCTTTCAAAGTGACCTGGCTATGTGTAGTTATAACAACTGATCTGATCTCGACCTCAGCCCATGCCTCCTCCTCTTCCTCTTCCTTTGAATCCACCATGAGGGTTTAATTTTCCTCTTCCTGTGGAGTTAAACTGCGTAGTATTTCCTTATTGTTGTACTTCACTTTGAATTCTATATGTGTCTCTTGATCTTTCATGCAAGAGGTCATAATCCCTACAATATTTCTCATCATTCCCCACAGATTTACAGAATGTGTAGTAAAGGTTGGTAGGTGACTGGACATATTTTTTCATGTAATAGCATTCTCCAGGGTGATGTTTATTTCTACATACCTCACACCAAGGTAGAGTAACCTGCTTCAAAGGGATTGGGGCTCCTGAAGCCAAGTACTCATGAAATAGAGGAAAGTTCTCCTTGTCATGACCTTCTGATTTGCATCTGATACACCAAATATCTTCTCTTTTATATTTTCCCTTATTATTTTTCATATCTTATACCTACAGTGATAGGCTAGTTAGCTGACTCAAAATTTGACTCATACCTGAGTTGGACTCTCCCATAGGGGTTGATTCTAGTTTCATAGCGATCTCCAAAGCCTTATCTTGCGAAGTGATATTTTTTTGCATGAGAGGGACTCTGATGTGTGGAAAGAGGGAAAAAATGAACCATTCTTTATTCTGTTCGTCTGAATTTTGAAAACTAAAATGGCATGTTAGGGTCTTAAACCTCTAATCAAACTCCCAAATAGGTTCAACTACTTTCTTCTTGATTTATTTCAACTCTGTGATGAACATTGACTCCGACTTAGGTTTCATGAATTGTGCAATCAACGCAGTCTTGATCTTGTTTAGCGGTTTCAGCTGTACAACTCCTTGGATGAACTTCATGTACCAACTCAATGCACGGTCTCTCAAGGTAGTACTAAACTGAGATCTCTTAACATCTTCATTGGTGACATTCTTAATACTCCATACATATTCGCATAAGAACCAATGTTGATCAGGACCTTCAGATCCATCTCCCCTAAAGGTGGGTAACCTCATCTCATCTGCCATAGATCTTCCTAGGGTTCCTGGCTGAGTATGCACTGAAACACTTGTACCAGTGCTCTGAGTGGTCTAAAAAATTAGGTTACTCTAGTTACTTAATGTTGTTAAAATAGCAGGAGGCGTAATAGTACTTACTTCAATAGTCTGCACAGTTCCTGAAGTTTCTGACTCTTCTCGACGAGGTTTTTCAGTCTTCCATTCTTCTTCTCTAGAGGAATTTGAGTGTTCCTCGTTCAGTAAATATTCTTCTTCTCCACTGTATAACCCTTCTTCTTGTTTTGGTGGTTCATGATTCTTCTCAAACAATTTCACCAGAGGAACTTCTCTGAAGGTTCTCCCACTACCCATGTGTCCGAACTTTGTGTCATTGTCGTTATCTAAATTATTGAACATTATCTTTTTCAATATGACCCACTATTGTATCTTTAGCATGTTCTTCTCATGCAATAGCATCTTGATGTTCAAATTTAGAAAATGTGAAAAATTTCCTTTCGGTCCCTTAAAGAAATATCTCTCTTATTGGCTATATGATTCTACTATATCAATAGCAAACTCAATAATGTACCCTCCAATGGTACTATCAAAACAATGATCTACTACTCTTGACACAGCGTTACCAACTCTCTTGAACTTCTTGATTAGTTCCAACATCCAAACCACAGGTGGTATGAGTCTGATTTCGAACTAGGTATATACTAATCTGTCTAGCCACTTGTATAGATCCTGATGAATTCCTCCAAAGAAAATATCATGTATATCAGTAAAGATATACCTTCCCAACCAATCCTCTGTACTAAGATTATGGTTCTTATTATGAGATTCAATGAAGTCCTTCTTTTGTTCTTCTATCCACTTCTAAATCTCTGTCTTTGATGGAAACCACTTTGACATTCCCTCAAGAAGATCCCCGTACCGACAATAGAACCATTTGTTGGCACAGGGGAAGACCCAAGGTTCAGATTAACAACGCACCAACAAGCCCTAACTTTTGGCCCTTTCAGAAACACTTGCAAAGCAGATGCAGTCTCACCTGAAGTAGCTATAGGGGGTTGCCAAACATAGGTGTCTACAACAAGAGGAAATGCAAAGTGGATCCAGGGATACACTCTCACAGATCTAGTTATTCTTTATCCTCCTTAATCTTAATGCGTGAACTATATCTCGGATCTAATACAATATTGCATTGACAATATATCAGATATCAGAAGAACACCACATCAATCACACACAACAACAAGATATATGTGGTTCACCCTCTCCCTAAGGCTATGTCCACAGAACTACGGTTTATAATATATTAGATGAAATAATATAGTTCTATCTGCACTCTTAGCCTACATATCTCTCTCTCTTTCTCTTCTCCTCTCCCCTCCCTGTGCACCCAACTGCAGGTTTGATCTTCGCACCTAGATGGAGATCTTACAACATAGACTTCTCTCACCATAGGATAATTCTCTCTCAGCCATAAAAAAAATCACTCATCATCCCATAATCAAACCTATCCTAGGTCCTCTTGACCTTTATTTATACATTACAATGACTCTCAGACAACCTTAGGCTGAAACCTAGGTGTCAAAACCCTAAATATCAAAACCCTAGGTGTCTAAAATCCTAGGTCAACTTCACCCACGTTTTTAGGGATTTGCTAGCCTGTCTTTCCTTCTTTCTTGCGAGGTGTTCCAAAGCATGCATTGGTGGATTTTTCCTCTTGTTGAGTCATCCACAATCCATCTTCCTTGTTGATATGTCTTCCTCGATCTCCCCGTCCAACGACCTGCTTTCTCTTACTTCACTCTATCTTTTCTTCTCTTTTGCTCACTTTGACCCAATCTCAGTCAACTTGTCTTCCGCGCAGTTCACACTTGAGACTTTTTTCCTTAATATTTGCAACTTTCCATAAACAAGGGCCAACACATATACAAAGGCCACCCAAGTGGGTTATCACCCAAATATTGTAGATTCATCCACGGTGTACCACTACTAGTAACCTTCTCACCAAGCTCTGAGATGGGGAAGGGATTTAAGGAGCATGAAGGTGATCTTTTCACTATAGGAAAATTTTTGGACAGAGTAATAACCTTCTAGTAGATTCAACCATTTTTCTAGAGCATATGCATCTACCTGGCCTTCAAATAAGGGGATATCAAAATTGACTTCTACCTTGAAGAGTGTCACACTTGCAAAATGGTTGCTTGTTGAAGATGCCTTGGCTGCCACCATCGGTAGTATTCGAAGGATTTGAGAGAAGTTGTCCATCATCTCGTTTCTTTGTCGCACGAGGGATTCTTCAAGAAAAATCTTGAAAGGATATTTATCTTTGTCATATCTCTTTTATTCTTCCATGGGAGGTCGCTTGGGCTAGCAAGAGTAGTTGTCCTCAAGAAAAATTATCTCGAGACCCAAATATATATACCTTGGCCTTGTCAAGTACATGCTCTAAGAAATGACAAGGAACAAACTACTCTGATACCACTGATCCATATTATTTTGAGAACGACATGAAGACAAAAATATAATTGAGATATAACATTGAAATACAAAAATATATAGAAGAGAACATAGAAATACAGTGAAACCCAACTTCTATTACCGAATAAGATATAAAAACATTGTAGAACACACATTGGCAGAATTGGGTAGCCTATCTCTAAAAGGAAAGAGATGTTGGCTATGCTTCATTCACAACAAGCTTTACATCACACTCCATTACATGCCTAAATGGATTCCTTCACCTCAATTATATATGAGAGAGTGAGAGGAGAAAAATTCACATGATGCATGTGGGATAAATTGGACTAACTTTATAAAATTATATAGGCATGTAAAACACTAGGATTTCCCGAGCGGTCACCCATCCCAGTAGTACTCTAGCATGAATGCTCTTAACTGCAGAGTTCTAATGGGATCTGATGCATTAACGCTATGTTGTAGGAATGTACATAAGACCACTAGGAAATAATTACATGATGTCTGTAATTAAAAAATGAAGATGAAATTACATTCCATTCCCCATCAAAAGGGTGAATATCGTGGTTTATCAAAACCACAGGCTCAAAATGGTGATTCAGTGGAAAAGGTGGATGGCCATCGAGATCCATATGGATCAAACGTTTAACAATGATGGAGAAACTGCGACACTTTTCATCTTTAATCATATAGTAGAAAGGTTCAATATCCCAAAGGAGATTGTCACTGACCATGGAAATCACTTCCAGAATATAATGATGACTGAATTAACGTCAAATATCGGGTTCAAACCTAAACATTCATCACCCTACTACCCGCAAGAGAGTGTTCAGGTTGAAGTTGTGAATAAGTCTCTTAAGAATATTCTTCAACGAACGATCAATTCTACCAAGTCAAATTGGCATTTGATTTTGTATTCAATGTTGTGGGCCTATCGAATGTCTGTGAAGACTACCACTATTTTTTCACCTTTTCAATTCATATACGGGATGGAAGCAATCTTACCTATTGAATGTCATATCCATTATTTAAAGTTTGCAGTGGAGTTACTGCCAGACACTTCACCGCTTAAGGAACACCTTCTATATCTCGAGCAACATCCTGATGTAGCCTTAGCCAATGAGGTTCATAAGAAATGAGTCAAGTGTCAGTATTATCGGTTCGTTCATCCTCATATTTTCTCCGAAGGAGATCTTGTCCTAGTCTATGATCAAGACAAGGATCCCTTGGGGGAAAGAAAATTCAATCCCACGTGGTTCATACCATTCATTGTGAAAGAGGTCTTAGAGAAGGGCTCTTACTGTCTGGTTGATTTCGAGGGGAATTCTTTAGCAAATCCTAAAAATGGGATCTACCTTAAGAAGTACTACTCTTAGGTTAGTCACCTGGGTGGCTTATTATATATACGTATAGTCTCTTATACATTTTTTGTATTTTTTGTCTTATGGACATGTAGTTATTTATGTTTTGTTTTTCACTGTGGCAGATGTCAAGTAAATCAAAGGTTTACTTTGGGTTTGTGGATGGTGCTAGCGTCACACTCAGAGGCTTGCTTCCGCAGCTTGGGTGATTTTCACACCTGGAGGTGAGTTGCTATCTTCCAGAGGTATTTGTCTAGGTGACACAACAAATAATGTTGTTGAGTATAGCACAGTGATAGAATTTCTTCATGATGCTTTGTCACATGGCATTTCTTGCCTCCAGGTTTACCTAGATGCTCAGCTAGTTGTGTCCCAGTTAAATAGGGTTTACCGTGTTTATGATCCCACTCTACACCGACGATTCCTTAGGTTACGTATCTTAGAATGATATCTGATTACATTATATATATCCATGTTCCTAGTAGATTTAACCATCTAACATATACTCTAGCTAATCAAGTTTTATCTTGGCATGTTTCTCAAATATAAAAAGAAAAAAAGAACACACATACACATGTAAATACATTTGTAAAAAATGTTATCCATAAAGAAATAAATATGTATACATATGTGTGTGTGTGTGTGTGTCCAAAATAGTGTTATGAGTACAAAAGTGGGTGTGAAATCCTCAAAATTCATCGGTCTACATCGTTGGTCTTACGCCCTCAAAAAATATATATAGTACAAAAAGTTCCCTCGGCACATCAATGGTATGACACTATCTAAGGTAGAGGCTTATTGGCCCTTCTATAATGAACGACAATGTTTGCAAGACACCAAAACAACTAGACCCAATTCTGAGGAACCCCTACTACATGTGGCTGGATAACTGGGGGGAGATCCTCAATCTCGACTATAGGAAAAAAACGAGTGAGCACAATGAGTTTTCACTCCACTCACCGTAAGACTCTATTAGAATATTCGATTGGGGGTCCTCCCGCAACTGTTTATCCTCCTGTCAATCTTGGTCCTGCCTCTGGTCGAGGGAAATGTCGAGTCCCGATGAATTCTGTCGATCGCACATGCCCCTAATCTATACATAATAGATTCACAAGTCAGTACTCTACACACACATAAAAATGATATATATGAAAATTAAAAATTTGATAAACTTAAAAGATATATGTTACCTATATCACCACGCTCCTCGCTTGGAGGCATAGGCATGTCTAGATCTCTAATAAAGTTGATCCCTGCATAGGGGTAATCCTTGATCACCGGGATAGGGCGTGCCCACCATTCAAAACATTTGTCAATGAATGCCTCTATAGTCCTCCCTCTACCCTGTTTAGGTGGTAAATCTGCCCACCTTCTCACTGCTGGGAAGGAGGCTACATGCCCCCATACTGTCTCTCTGGGACTGAGACAGGGCACCCTCTCAAAGAAGAAGGAGAATAGAATGGTACCAAACCTGAATTTTTTTTTGGTATGTCGACGACACTCTGTGAGCTGTATCTTCATGCATACAAGCATGGTGGTACTTCAGTTAAAAATAGTTTCCTCCAAACACTAAATGGAACATTGAATATGTGCACGTTAGGCCTAATGGAGTGCCGCAAATACAATAATCTGCCTGATAAGAAGTAGAATCACTCGTAAAGAGAGGCTAGTGAATTTGTGGATCGAGAATTGAGAACCTACTTTCTCAGTGCTAGCCTCATAGTACATGTTGATGTAATCCTCAATGTTGAATGGCCCCAAAGGAAAAGTCCTCAAGTTCACTGGTTCCCCTCTTCTCAAGAGGCTAGTTAGAAACTATATTTCCTCTATAGTGGGGGTCAGTGATTGACCCTCCAACACAAATGTGTCTACATTGGGATGACACTACTCCACGAGAGCATTAAGAAGACTCGATTGTGCCCTCATAAATGGACACTGGAAGAAATTCCATAATCTGCATTGTTTCACTGTGGCGATGGCCATAGGGTCCTCCTCGACCAATATGTCAATATCCTCATTCTCCCTCTCCCTCTAGTGAACATACATCCTATCACATGAAAAAAGTGGAGAGGAGTTAAAGGCTTTCTTTCATTTTTTTTGAATGCAAAGGAGGGTGTACATGGGTTTTTTACTACACAATCATGTATGTACCCAGGCTTCTTATTATTCTTCTCGAGTACATACACACACTGTCCTTGGACAACCCGCATACACATAGTGTTACCCTTTTTACAAGAGTGCAGCCCTCCCAAACTCAAAATTAAACTAAGGAAGTATTGAAATGCAAGAATAGGTATTTTGTACTTACTTGGTCAAAATAGAAGGTTGTTTCGTCCATTGTAGCTCCTGGAATCCACTCTTTTAACAAAGGGTTTTTTTGACATTTTGGTTAATTTCCAATTTACAATGGTAAAAATGAGCTTTCCACCTCTATTTATAGACTTTGTTTGGCCCTTTTTGCCCCTTTTTTGGTCCCCTTTGTCTTTTTTCCTGGCTTGGTGATTACTTGAATCCATGTCTGAGTTATATTTTGGTCATTCTGGTACTTTTCTCCTTTCAGTTTGGTAATTATTTTTTGGATTGGTTACATTATTGACATCCTTTGGTAAAAGTCATTTTTTCCAACTTTTGCATATAAGTTAGGATTTCATTCCCACTTTCTGCATCTCATTGAATTTTCCACTTTTCCATAGGATAGACCCCACCGAAGTGTGACACAAAATGTTCTATGTTTCTCTAGAAGTATCGTAATTAGGTGGTAGAGCCTACCTTTACATGGATTCCCTAGGAAGATCCTTAGATTCATTTTTGGCATCCATGTTGTTAGTTTTGACTATAGGCTTGGGAGTCCTCAATTAGTCCTGTCATGATTACATATCAGAGCATAATTATTTGTTCTAATCATCATTCTTGGCCTTACCCTCGGGACTCTCTAATGAGTGCACTATGTTGTCTTTCAAGATTGCTTTAAAATTTGAAAGAAAGATCCAATGAGACTGTATTTATTATTTTCAATCTAGTTTGGATTACTTGAGAATAGTATCCCCCTAGAGTCTTCTTTAATCCCTTTTTAGACTCTCTAAAAATGAAAATATTTTCGAGCGATCTTGTTTCCCTTCACGCTCGCCAAACTCAAATTTGAAGGCACATCTTCCCAATGGTAGTTTACCCCTTTATCGGTCCGGATGACTAATTTTACGAATAAAGGTATGCTATAGGAACTTCATTTCGCTAGAAGATTATTCTCAGGAATAAGTTTAACCCTTTTTCGGGCCTGAGGCACTAAATTCGAAAAAGGAACATTCTCCTAGGGTTTGATTTATCACCTTTTTCGGGCCTTGGAGACTACTTACGAAAAAGGAACATACCTGGAGTCCATATTTAAGATATTTTCAGACTCCCTAAAATTGAAAAGATCATCGAGTGACCTTGTTCCTTCACACTCATTAAATTGGTCCAGAAGAACATCTATTGGCATGATTTTAACCCTTTTTCCAACAAGTAGGTTATAGCGGAAAAAGGTATGCCTTGGTTGATTTGTCTCACTGAGAGATTTCTCCTTAGTTACTTTTAAACGTTTTTAGGATAAGGAGACTAAACTCATAAAAAGGTTGTGAGTCCATAGTTAATCTCTTTTCAGACTCCTTAAAATTGAAAAGATTGTCGAGTGATCTTGTCTTTGTCACACTCATTAAAATGTTTTTGAAAAGACGTCTTTTCAGTGCAAGTTTAACCCTTTTTTGAACCAATTAGATTAACTCCAAAAAAGACACTTCATGAAGTCTTCTTTTGTGTTTTTCTTCATACTCTCTAAACATGAAAAAACTACCGAGCTTACCTTCTCTGGGCTCATAAAATTTACATAGAAGGGGTCTCACTATATCATGCTTAATCTCATTATGGGTCTCATGTTTGGGTCTTTGGCCTAATGTCGGTTCCATGTTTATCTCAACTAAACCTTTGAATCATTCCTTATACGCAATCCTTGCAACACTTCTTGCCTTTGCGACCTGACACCTTGACCAATGGAGGAATATTCCCCGAGTGTCATTATCTTGCACATGTCTCCTTTCCCTGAGAATTAGTATGTTACATGTTCTTGGAACCAGTTTTCTTGATTACGACAATCGTTGCTCCTTTGTAATGTAGCATTCCTTTATTCTTTTTCAATCTCTTTAAAAATTGAAAAAGGAAAAAAAACAAATATTCCAAAAAGAGGGGATGGGAAATATACATTCTTTTTTCGAGAGAAAAGATAGTTGCCCTTGGACAAATCACATCATTTCATTTGTTCTGTTAATCCCTAATATTGGTTCATTACCCCTTAATTGGGGCATATTATATTAGTAATGTTATTTTATTTATGTCATCTTTAGGCCATTAATTGTAATTATACCTCCTAGTCTCCTATATATACCAAGGAGACCTTTTCATTTTGAATCATCTTGTACTTGAACATTTAAGTGGGGTGAAAGGAGGTTGCCTCCTCAAAGAGGATTTTTATCTGAAATTATCTCTTTTTCAAGGCGTTGAGTACTTTTTCTGAGGTTTTTCTATGCTATATTGATATTTAGTTCTTAACATATGGTATCAGAGCTCAAGGTCTTGGGGTTTTGCTACTACATTTGAGACACATTGGGATTTTTGCTATAAATTTTTTTCTACAATGTTTAAGAAGGAATGACTTGGAGGATATTTAGTAGACAGAACAAGGTACATTGGGTTCAAAATTCAGCTCCTGAGGCCTTATACCTTAAAATATACAACTTGTAAAAGATAGGGTTCTGGAATCATCCTAAACTGAGTCATTGCATACTTTTCACTATAAATATTTTTTTGTAACGTTTCAGACCCTGAAATCTAGAGTCTATTTATAGAAATTAGTAAGGTATCTGTGGTAAAACGTTCAACTTCTGGGTCATCTTAAATTTGTAGATACACCTTGTGTAAGATATGGGTATCCGACTAGTCCTATTGACTAGTCTCAAGAAGGTGTTCCAGGTGAAGCAATCATAACTTCTTCCTATAGTATCAAAATTGAGTGGGACTAGTTTCATTGGATCGTGGATAGTCTTTGGTATTTCTGGTGTGATTTTTAGAATTTAATATCAATTGTTTTGTGTGGTGCATGGTATACAAGTGAGATCGTCTGGAAAGGACAAAAATAGGCAAGTTGTGGGGAAGTTACCATAAATTCCACTTGGAACATCCAATTTTGATCAAACCTGTGGAATTGCAAAGAAGAAATATCAGAGAACTACATAAAATAAAGTTTCATACCCAGAAGGGCTGAAACTTGGGATATACAATAGAATAAATATTTTCTAGCAGAACCACCTCAAAATCAAGATTTAAAAGTGATACTTGGTCAACATGCCACCCAAAAAGGGAACTTCTACACCAAATAAACCTCCAGAAAATACTACTTGGACTCTTGATGAAGGTGAAGAAATGTGTAGGGACATAAATGATTTACAAAAGAACATAGTAACAAAATATGAACTACAAGAGATGATGGAGGGTTTAAAAGGGGAGATCATGGAAGTATTGAAAAATTTCGTAACAGAGAAGACACCTGAAAGTGAAAATGCATCCCATGAAATTCATGATGAGGACACAAGGAAGGT
>ML785664.1:745098-821782 GCA_009831015.1 Picea engelmannii | reverse complement strand
TGTAATTATACCTCCTAGTCTCCTATATATACCAAGGAGACATTTTCATTTTGAATCATCTTGTACTTGAACATTTAAGTGGGGTAAAAGGAGGTCGCCCCCTCAAAGAGGCTTATTATCTGAAATTATCTCTTTTTCAAGGCGTTGAGTACTTTTTCTGAGGTTTTTCTATGCTATATTGATATTTGGTTCTTAACATGTTCATCAAGAATTTGGATATAGTATGACCTTAGGAAGTTGTTCTCTCTACATAGAGTTGTGTCCTCCTCCATTTGGTTACTCTTTAGAACATATGGAGTGTTTGAGTTTCCTCGTGCATCAAAAAATTATTTCAATTTCATGATGCCTGAGTCTGATCATATTTCGTTATTTTTTCCAAGGGAAGTTTTACCAAAAATGATTTGGCCTTTCTGTAGTTTGTTTCTTAACTTTCATGACTCAACCATCCCAAGAGTCTAGTCAAATCTAGATTCAAAATCGAAGAAGTTCTCTGCCTGATCATCGAGATGCTCGAGTATGTTCTTGATGGTTTTTCTAAGACCTTAGAGTAGTGAGTCTTACATTCCCATTGTACTCCCACCTGTGTTTTGAAGATCTTGAAGCTATTGCTCGAGATATGAAGTTTTCATCTCTAGTCATAGGAGTCACTAGCTTCTTGAAGATGCATATTGTACTTGTATATCTTTGACTGATTTTGAGATGTAGATCTGTTGTGTATTTCTCGTGGCTACACTCTATACATTTATATGACATGGATCTGTAGTGTATTTGATTGGAAGCCTTGATTTAGTTTATTCCAAGCATGGGTATGCCCACCTCGGAGAGACATTGTTGTTTTGCAGATGGAACCTCCTGGATTCTGGTCTCGAGCTCACTCGATTTTGTGCATTCTCATTGGTGAAGATATTGTAATGTATTTCAGCCATCGGTTTCTCTTCTGACCTCATACATTAGGGGGAATCTATTATATCCCTAAAATTTCCTACTCATGGATACATGGCATTGGCCTTCCTACTTACATGATTTTCCAAATCATGACTAAGGAATTCTATTTAAAAAAACTAATTTTGAGAGAATGTACATGCCCTGATACACTACTTCCCGCATATATACACTTGTTTCATGCTAGACAACCCATGTAAATATGCTTTATTCACACTAAACAAGCCGCTTATACCTCCAAAAGTTGCAAAAATTAAACAATTGTAAGGAATTCGGTGGAATTTATGGGCTATTGGAGGTTTCCCAACCAATTCACCTACTATATCACATCCCCCAACCGAATAACCATCATTTTGGCATATAAAAGGAGGTCTTGGGGTGTCATTTCACAATCAAGCATTAGAATGGTGAAAATCTACCCAATTTCCCTTCCTTTCCTTGCTGAAGCATTTGAAACCTTTTGTGAGTTATTTCCTCAACATTCCCTCTCTAGCCCTTTTTCTTCCATACGATCCATTCCCTTCCCTTGAGGTGATCTCTAGATTGTGAGAAGAGGGTTATTGAAGGTGCACTTGGAGCATTTTTAAGAGGATCCCAAACCAGGTTTGTGGAGCATCGACCTGAAAGGATTGTAAGATTCAATCTTTGATTAATGAATAAAAGAATCTCTATTTCCTTTCCCAAATGATGATGTTTTATGTTTTTTATTTGATTTATACATAATAATTGATATCTAACCCTCATTTATGAATAAAAATATAATGCTTGTAGTCTTGTTTTCCTAGTTTTGGATGCAGGTCAGCTTTAGGAGGAGACATGCAACCTTGGGAGATGAAGAGCTTGAGGAGAACATTGCCAAATGTTGGATAAAAGGTATGATTACTGATCTTCTCTTATACTTCTTTATGTTCATCTATTTTGGTATGTTTGGAGTAGTGTAGAAACTAGATTTACTTTTAGAGAGTCATTTTCTCTGTCAATACTTTAAACCCTGATATAGTTATAGAGGGATTTTCCCGCTAGAACTCTAATAGTTTTCTTCTTGCAAATGATATAGGATGGTCTAAATATCCTGCTCCTGGCTGCACCAAAATATATCCAAGTGCTATGGTTGATGCATATACATGCACATGAAATGTCTTTTCCCAGTCTACAAATACTAGTATAGGTGTTGTGACCATTTTTTCTTTTACAGTGTCCAAACCTCGCTGGCAGTCCTCATTCCACTAGAATTTACTATCCTTCTTCAACAGTTTCTCCATCAGCACAATTATCTTCACATACCATTTTATGAATTTCTTGTAGTAGCCTGTGTGTCCCAGTGTTTCTCTCAACCAACATACTCATTTGGTTGGTGGTAAGTTAACAATGACTACAACCTTTTCTGGATCCACCAATAGCCCTTGTTTACAGACTATATGTCCCAATAGTATTCCAAAAGGTGTCCCAAAGATGGAATTATTGATATTTAATGATATATGGCACTTCTTTCATATTTCCAACATCATCCTTAACACCTCTACATGATCTTTCAACAGACTGTAGACTGCCCAATCATCTAGATATACTTCTAAAAATTGATGGATGAATTCTTTGAAGGAAGCTATGACTACCCTTCAGAATATAGCTGGTGCATTCTTCAGCCCAAAAGGAATGATTTTGTATTGGTAGGATCTCGATTCTATGGAAAAATTGGTATTGTACCTGTCTTTTGGAGCTATCTTGATCTGATGGTAGCTTGAGAATCCATCTGTGAATGAGTATGTTTCCTGGCCTCCCACATTCTCTAATACATCATCTGTGAAAGGGGTGGGAAAAGGGTTATGTAGGCAAGAATCATTCAAATTTCTCAGATCGACACATACCCTTATGGCTCCTTTATTATTCTCCTGGACTACCATAGGGCTTATCCATTATGATTCTTCTACTGGTTCTATGATTCGAGCTTCCAACATTCTATCAATTTTTTCTTTTAATTTCTACTTATATATTGGGTTCAGTCTATATCGTCACTACCTGGCATATCTAGCCTCAAGTTTGAGAGGTATATTCATCTCTCCTAGCTCTCCTTATATTCCTTTCATTTCTATAAACGTTGTTGGGAATAGGTCATTGTACTCGTGCAACAACTCTATTATTATTTCTATTGGTTGGTCATCCCAATAATCTCCAATACTGGCCATTTTGGGATTATCATTTGTCCCAATATTTACCTTCTTCACCGTGATTGGCGCATAAAATACTTCTCATTATAGAGATGGACCTTCCACCTCTCTTTCTCCTTTAATTTCTGTAATTTTAATGTTGCATGGGTCATATTCATCTGGTGCTTCATCCTGCACATGATAGCATGACAATAGTTCTTCCACTATCTAGCTATTATATTGTTGATACTCTGTTATAAGTTCAACCTATGGTTCCTTAATAAATATCACCCCTATGATTTGTTTGAGTGTTGAATCAATTTTTGGGTTCTCTTGTTCAAATGAGAAAGTGACTATAAAATTCTGATGTAATGTTTTCCATTCTGCAGTTCCTGGTCTACATACCAGTTTGTTGGAATTCATTCCAATGTGTGAATGAAGTGATGAGGCCATTCTTTTGGTGGTGTCATTTTCCATAGTGTGTTTCACTTCTCCAAGTGTTCTGCTGGTTTCCCATGTTCATCATATCTCTACAGTTCATTGCTTCCCTGTTCTACACCGAATCTAATGTGCAGTAATCGCTTACATTGGTACCAGTCCTTGACTGTCTCTTTTTTCACACCCCACCATCTTGCAGGTGTTTCCTTGAGTGATATGTACAGAGCTAGGAGACTCTGATTTTATAACACTTCATCTTTGTATATGTTTAGGAATTCTTCTAAGTCATTCACCCCATGAAAACTTGGAGGTTCTCTTACCTCTATACATACCATCTTACTGTGTGGTCTATTCTTGCGCACCTTCTTTTGGATACTTCATGCAATCTCTGTTGCCAATTATCCAACCCTGTATATGAGTTTGAAGTGCATGATGTGATGCTTCTCCAGCTGAGTACTCCATTTGCAGTTGGATTTACATAATCTTCTTCTTGCAAAATGGTCTATATAACATTTTTATTTCCTCCAGGTCTAAGAAAGTGGGTTCTACAAACCTTTCTCCTTCTGATGGGTCTAGTGGCACAACAACTCTATACTCTCCTAACTCGAATTTCATCTTCCTTGTCTTCAAATTTATTATGGCTTGGTTTTCAAACACCTAATACAAGACAATAAATGTTGGATAAGGTGTTGTTCCATCCACTATTTCTATCACTTCCAAATCATCTTTACTGCGCACTCCATCGAGATCTACTGTCACACCCTTTATCCTTTCAATTGGTAGAACCCTATGTTGATTTTTGAGTTTTAGCTGAAAAGGTGAATATCCTAATGTGGGATCTCCCATAAATTGACATGTATTCTTGGGTAACACATTTACTTCAGAGTCTAAATCCAGTATAATATCCCCCATGTTGAAATCTCCAATGTTGGAATTCAGTCTGAACTCTCTACTTGTCCTCCTCCTTGTATGCAAGTGATTAACTATTTTCTGCTCTAGATTTCCCTCTACGTATATGTTACATATTTCTAACATATTTTGTGATACTTTAACAGATGATGGATCATTTAGTAATTTAACAAAGGATTACAGAAAATCCGTTATGGTACTTACTTGTCCTAGGGGTTGTACTACATTAGTGTGATCCAATGATGAAGGCATATTGTACGTTGGTATGTCCCAAGTATGTTGCACAGTTGATGTAGATGCAATGTCTGGCTTCAAGAATTATTGTCTAGATTGCTTGAATAGCTCATTTTTGTTCTGCGCATCAAACTTCTTTTGTGGTTCGACATTATTCTTCACTCATTGGTGTTGTGATAGATCTTGTCTTACTGCATAATCTCTTATTTTAGCTCCTCTGCGCATAAATATGTTCATATTTCTTCCATTATCCCTTGATTCTACAGAAATCCATTGAACATTATGATTTTTCTAATTCCTCTTTTCCTAGATCTTCCCCAATAGTGTCGGACAATATTTTGTGTCATGATATGATGTGTGACAATACATACATGTTGTGGGTGGAAGTGGACATTCTCTTGCATAGTGTCCTAGTTGTTGAAATTTATGGCATACCACCAGTCCTCTTCCTCTTCCAAAGCCTCCTCTACCTCTTCCTCCACCTCGGTAGCCAACTTAATCTTCTCATGGGGTGTTGTACTGAGGCACTTGATTATAGTGCACAGAATTATACTGTGGTTGCACGGTATTATACTATTGTTGCACAGTGTTATATTGTTGTGGCGCAATGTTATATGGGGATGGTACTTGGTTAAACTGTGGTGACACTTTCCCTATAATCATTTATGTATTCACCCTATAGGTGTCTGATGTTCTTTCCCTCATCAACTCCATTGTCCTTCAATCTCTTTCATCATGGCCCACTGACTTGCAAAAGTTTCAATATGAACTCTTAGACACTGTCTGGTATTTATGCATCATTGTAAAATTATATGGATCATGCCCTTGTGTCTTACATATCTCACACCATAGTCCTCCTGTCAAAAAAAGGTTTGGCAGTCTTGTTTCCATGTACTGTGCGAATGTTGGGCATTCATTCTTGTGATGTCCTTCTGTCCTACATGTGGTACACCAAACAAATTATCTTTTTTCCTTACTCTTGTTCTGGTTCAGTTGAAATGTTAATTTCTTAAGATCCTCCTTCAACTCCTCTATTGCTGGATCCGTCTTCTAATATTGGTTCTCTTCTAGTTGTAAGGATTCCTATAGAGCCTCTTCTTGAGTTTGAAACTTTTGTTGTCTCAAAAGGTATTTTAGGTGTGGTAGCAGGGAATTCACAAATAGATGTATATGTTGTATATCTGTCATGATGTACTTCAACTTTCCATTCAATCATTTGAATCTATGGTCAATATCCCAGGAAAATTCCCCTGGTTTCTGTTTGATCTCTATCATCTCATTCATGTACTGATCCTCTGAGCTAGGCTTATGGAATTCATTTACCAGTAGCTTGTTGTCATCCATAATCATTCTGGCTGTTCCTGGTGGACTATTTGAAGCTAATGTAATGTACCAATCCAATGTGTGGTATCTTAGTATGATAACTAACTACAGATTTTTTGTATCCTCATCTGTAATATTCTTTTCTTCCCAGAGATTTTGTAGATGAACAAGTGCTTATCAAGGTCCTCTGATGCCTCTCCCTTGAATTCTGGTAGCCTGTTGGTGAGATCATCTCTTGCCATCCTGAATGATGAAATAATACCTCCGCACGATGTATATCCTTGACTAATTATTCCTGAAATGGCTCCCCCATTTGTTTCTCATTGACTACCTCTACGTTTCTTCCACTAAAATTTGATTCTCTAAACGATGGTGTTCTATTTGGTGTATTGGTCTCACATGGGTTTATGGGTTCCACACTGACACTGAAATGGATAGGAATTCTCCCTTTGGTTCCTACCCTTTGGACCTCTTGTCTTCCTTTCATATTTTGCATGCAGGATTTCCTCAATCTGCTCCACAACCCAGATATCCTCTTCCTCTTCTTCATCATTTTCCCAACCTTCCCTCGCGGATATGGATCTCTTCTTATTGTTCATATTGTATTGGTAGGGTGATCCACTACACGTTCTTCCAGTTGTTTCCATGATCTTTTTGATCTGGTATTCCTCCATATGATTGGATCCAAGGCCACATCCTTCTTTCATTTATCCATTTCTCTGTCTCTTGTCAGTGCTTCCCCCCTTCCACCATGCACGCAAGGAAGTTTAGGCTTTTTATTCCATTGTCATTACACCTTTGTTATATAGTAAAATATCGATGTAAGTATATAGCGATATGATATACCTACCTCTAGGTCCCTTCAGGAACTCTTTCTCTGCTGCGGTGTAAGACTTCGCAGTATCTACTGCAAATTTTGTGATAAATTATGCAATAATGTTGTCTAACCAGAAATCTATTACGCGTGTAAATTTATTGTCAACTTGTTGTAACTGCATGATCTCCACATAATCCCATTCTATATGTATGATCTTATTTTTAGTGTGGTTATCTTTCAACCTCAATATCCACTGCTGCAACACATGTGGAAAATCATAGAAAAATACTTCATGCAAGTCGCTAAATACGTACTTGTACAAATATTTACGCGGTGTTAACTTCAGGTTTCTGTTATCTTTATGTGTAAATTCCAAATCCTTTGTTTTCAACTAGCTCTCAATCTCCTCCTTTGTTGGGTTCTATGGTATAAACATCCCCTTTTATAATCTCATTCTTTTTAACCTTTCCTCACCATATTTGACATTCTTTTCCCGATTCTTCAACATATCTTATTCACTCAATCCCATTCTTTTCCAGCCAACAACGAAACCATTTGTTGGTCTTATACTATTCTTACTAACTTTCTTGGTATGACCCAGGTTCATGTCTACCATGGGTTCCAACAAAACCCCTTTAAAACTATTGGCCCCTCCGGTAAACCAAAAGGAAACGCAGGACACAGAGTGCACTGCACAGTCTCACTCGAGATAGTTATATTGGTGGCTGTAACGCCCAAGTGATTGCGGCCTGGGAATGAGTGGGGATCTAGGATTAAAATATGTTATCTTCATTTTTAACTTTATCATTCAACTTATATTGAATACCCTATCATTCGTATTCATGCATGTAAAATAGAATATCTAACTAGTCATTCACGCATTTGTCTAACATCTAATCATTGACTGTAAAGGAAATACGCAATATTCAATTACATAACACATGATATACTGTGGTTCAGCCCACTTGGGCTATGTCCACAAATATTTGGCTTCTCTGCTCTTTTATTATGGTGTTTCCAAAACTACAATGGCACGCACATTACAACTCTCCAACAACAGGTCGAGATCTACAATGAGGCAGACTAGATCACACCAGGCTCCTCATCTTGTGATCTAACCCTCAATATTTCCCCTATTTCCCAACACCTTACAAAAAAGATCTAGTTTACAGTCATTCTTGTCCTCTCTCATCAAACATGAGCATTAAGAAACAACTATTGCACCATGTTCGAAAACAACCGCCTGACCTAAACCTCCTAGGTACCTACTTATACATGCTTTTATCTTACCAACCATTACATCTTCTTACCAAAACCCTAACCCTATCATGGATAGGTGTTCTTGCATGAATGCCTTACATTATTTAATCTTTTGCATGCACGTCTATCTTGCATGTGCTACTTTTTCTACATGTGCATCTTCCTTACACATGTTTCTTTTCTTGCATGTGCATATTCCTTACACGCACTTCTTTTCATCAAAACTGGGCCTATGCCCAATGAACACTAAATCAATAGATGTCATAGATAGTGTTTATATCTGAATCTTATGATATAGTATATGAATACCTATCATGGAATACATGATGTTATAATGATTAATGAAGTCCTTTTAGAATGTTAGTGTTATTGGTCTAAACTAAGATCTAATGAGGATTTGAGGGTTATTAATGAGTAGATCTAATACCCCTGAGAAAGAAACACATACCATCCCATGGTTACAGACATATGAGTCCTGTAACCACCCATTGAATCCATCTGGGGTGATACTTCAGACTTCACTCTGTGCATTGTGTTGCCTTTTGGTATCCAGAAGGGTTGATGGTTGAAGGGTTGTTGGTAATCCTTTGTTAGAAACTAGGTTATCCCACAAGTAACCAACATTGGAGAAGCATCATTAGGACTCCAAATGTGAAATGCCAGTCATCTAGGCCATCTCCTCATGGTTAAGGCATTATTCACCTCAAAAATTCCATGTGTCAATGAGTAATACTTCACCACCAAACCCTATCCCTTCTATGTGACATCAAGCTTTCAAGTGTGACGTTTTTCCTCTCCTAGGAAAAATGATTAGCATGTAAGGGCTAGGTGATGTATCTCAAGTAATATTCTAGGCATCCAAAGGTTCATCTCTATCATCTGGCATGCAGTCCCTTGATATCAAACCTGTGGGATTCAATCCCCATGGACTCCCAAGCTAGGCATGTTCCTCCAAAATTGTCCACTAACTAGGTCCTGTAAAGAAAAATAAGCATGCCCTCCAAGGATATCAATTGAAAATATCATGATGAGTAAATCAAACCAATAAATGAGCCACCTAAGCATGTGCATCAAATATTACCCTTGCAAACAAGTAAGTGCTCAAATAAATTATGCAACTTTCCAATCTTGGATATGGGAGGGTTGACGAAGTGTCCTATTGGGTAGATATTTCCCTAGGTCAAGGAGTGTTTCCCAAGTGATCCCTTTCTAATCCATGTAAAGTGGATTAAGTGGTTAAGTATCAAGACTCAATGGGAATGGGATTCATGACATACATGTTGGATTACTGAGAGGGGGGGTTAATCTATAATGAACAATTTATACCACTTTTAACCACCATTTATATTCCTTTAACTTATTCAACAATGTTCATCATTTCATCATATTATTTGCATCATAAACATTAACATCCATCGGTGCATAATAGACAATAATAAAAAAATCCAAACAATACAAAGTACACCAATATTTATGTGGAAACAAAATGCGGGAGAAAACTATGAAATGTTTTTCTTATATGTCAAAGAATTACATTCAAGGAACCACCAATTTCTAATTATCCATCTCCAACCAGAAGCAGGCTCCAACCCCCTAGTTTCTCAGGCTCCAACTTGAAGGAATATCTGACCCCCTAATTCTCTGGCTCCAACTAGAAGGAGGATCCAACCACCTAAGTTCTTCAACTCTAACCAGAAGGTGGCTACAACCACCTAGTTATCAGGATCCAACTCCTTGATTCTCTAGCTCCAACCAGAAGGAGGCTACAACCCCTTTTCCTTGTCCTATTTTGTTTCCCTAAAATATAAATTCCAAATGTAGACAACCTGTCACTATCACTGAATCAACCACTACCATTGTTACTCTATCACTGCCAACATGTCCCAACAATCTGTCACAAACTGTACCAACAATTTGTACAAACAACCTGTCACAACCTGTACCAACAATTTGTATCAACCTGTACAAACAATCTGTATCAACCTGTACCAAAAACCTGTACAAACAACTTGTCACAATAATCTGTCACATCAACCTCATCAACCAAATCATATATACTCACCAAGATCAATCACCAAGAAAACTCTCAACCATATGCACAATATCACCAGGATGTGCATCAACCAAGACTACTCACAAACATCAACAATATGTACCAAGATCAATATGTTCTTCTAATAGTATACCAAGTCATATATGCCATAACATCCATAAATCATGTTCCAACAATACTACTAGCAAGTGCCTCTAACAATGTATCGAGCATGTAACAATCATGTATCAACAAATCAAACTATGATTCATCAAGATGTATCAACATCACCATACCATACACCTCATGTATGTTCCAACTCATCAAATATATGTCCCCACATGTTTCTCAACCATATACCAATTATGACATATAAAAAATTCCTCTAGCAATACATCACTCTATCCATAATCCAAATACTATAAACCCTCACATCAAACCATGTTCCAAAAACCTCACTATTATGTATCCTCAAGTGTGTATCAATCATATGCCAAGGCCACTAACAAATCACAATGTACTACAATATATGCCAATAACACTCATACATGCAACAACAATCAGGTCTTCCTCAAAACATTCATTACAACAAGTTCTATGAAACCAATAGTGTCTCTAAACATATACCAAGGATGTGCCTCAATAGATTAATGATATACCTCTAGCTAGTATCACATCACCCATGATATACCTCATAAATGAAGTGTCATAACCTCACTAATAAATTAATTAACATGACCATAAATATACCTTAACATATATGCCTCAATATGTACCAATATCTTTAGTAACAATAGAATAACATCTTCATCAAACTTTACCTTAGTCTCACATGACTAGTTTTTGGATTAGTCAACAACTCTAGCTTTCAACTAGCATAACTCCGTACCTATAATGAATCAAGTTATCAAACTTGTACACAATATTCTTCAGTGTCATCTCTTGAATTCCTCCATGTCTACCTTCTTGGAACATCCCATAAATGGAGTTATAGTAGAAATGGCAGACCTTGTTGAATTCTAGATTATTCTAAAGAGTGAACTTGTAGAGCATATCACGTGTGTAATATTTTATATATGGATCTAAAAATTGTACACAACATATTACATCCAGTAATCTATCCAATTGGTTTGGTCTCACTGAATTTGGATCTTCTATGAAGATGTTATTACTATTCTACCTAGAACACTTGTTTAAAACTAGTTTCAGGACTAGTCAAAATCCCTATATTCCATAGAGTGTATCTCCCAAAATACAATGCCCAAGAAGCGGAAATTTCTACCAAAAGTTCCTTGATATGTATTCTCAACATCCTCTAATGTTTTCTATCTGAATTATTCTATAAAACAAGTTATTTTGAAAACGCTGAGATGACTTGTAAATAACATACCTTAGAACACACCATTAAAAGACTTCATCCTCCCTTGGATTTTTGACCTTCTTTACTTCACCTTCCCTATGAAATTCACCTCAGATATATTTGGTTACCTCGGTCACTTATAGATATTCAATATGCTCAATTAGGTGCTAATAGGAGACTCTTTCTCTCTTATTTATACTCTTCCAAGTAGCATCCTCTAGGGGTTACCTTCTAACCAGCTTAACCCAACTTCATTATTTTAGGGCTAACCCACTTCTAACCACTTGTCCACTTATAACCACTTTACCCATAATTATTAAACTCACCAATTATTGCTGCAACTAATTTATTTTTAATTATTTTATTACTTCAACAACTTTAGCCATAATTAACTCCTAGTTGCAACCACTTTGACTATTCAACCTCTTGTTACAACTACTTTACCCATAATTAATTTCTTGTTGCAACCACTCTGACTAGAAAAAAAATTGTTACAACTACTTTACCCATAATTAATTTCTTGTTATAACCAATTTGACTAACAAACTTCTTGATGACTTTCTAGGAGTTTCTAGAATAATTGACTCCTTGTTTACCTTCTAGGGGCTTCTAGAATATTATTGAGGGTCCTCCAACTTCACAAAGCCATAAAACCTTAACTTTGAGGAGTTATGTGACATACCACATATCACCAAAAATGACATGCCATGTATTGTACATCCAAAATAGTCTCACCTACAAAAACATTGATCTTCATGTCTTAATTCCTCAAACCAAATCAGGTTCCATAACCATACCTTTGGGATACCAAACTTCTCCAAGGGTTGACATCAATCTTTAAGGGTTGACATCAATATACAATACCACTCTCCAAGGGTTGAAATCAATGACAACCAAATATCCAAACCAATTTTCCATAAATATAAACCAACTTTGCAACAAAGCAATGGGTTGTAGTGTCTCATTCATAGGTTCCTTTGTAGAGGGTGTGTGGCACCTTCGTTTGCAATGCACTTTTTCCAAGCCCATACTCTTACCATTATTTGTTTATTTAATGTTTTAAAGGACTGTTTGAATGTCTCTTCCCTGAAATGGTGTCCAGATAATGACAGTGTCACTCACAAATACCTTGCGAAAATGAGAAGGATGGCTCATGATGATACCCCCTTTCTCTCAGTTGTGCAACTAAGAGACACTACCATGGCTTGGTGGCTAGATGATGGTAATTTCATACCACTAAGCTCACATTATCATGATAGTTTGTCTCGTGACGATACCTCCTATCCTCCAACTACCCCCATTAGGCATTCTATTATTCTTGTGGGTTCCTCTTTTCTTACAAATAAGCATTTTATTGCTTTCTTGGGGGATCCCCTGGAAAAGAATATGGAAGTTTTATAAGTAGTATTTTATAATTTACCCAATAGAGATACATCAAGGCCTTCATACCCTTCTTTCCATAGAATGAGGGACAACCCCTCCTTGGGTCAATACACCCTAAAATCCCAAGAGATAAGGAAACAAGAATTTTAAATGATGGAAAGTGGTAAGTATCGTTGACGATTAAAATCACAATGAAGTTTTCCCTGTAAAGTATTGTTGAAGCCTATTATTATAAAAGATAAATAATATTAGTAGGTGGGACCACCTTGTATATTGGAGATAATATTTGGCTCTTATTTTATGTTTGTGCCACTATTCGACACTCCTTACATGGTTGATGAGATCTTATTGGTGATGGATTGGGCTTATCATGTGTTGGTTCTATGTGCAACAAGTGAATGTTGGGTAAAGCATGTTATGTTTTGTTCTAAGAACTAATCGCATGTTACGATTTCCTATATTATCTAGTGCTACCATTTCTATATGTTTCTGGATTCGTTACTTTGACACCTGCACAATAGACATGTTAGTAACAATACATAAGAACAATTGAAAAGAGGCAAAAGACAGATAAACAGATGAAAAAGGAAGAGGTTATACTATACTACACTACATTCATGGAAATTAGAATGATTGTTGTTAATCTTAGCTAGCAAGATTAATAGCTATGCGATTTTATTGAGTTATATAGTTGATATGCATATGGTATAGTTTGGAAAGAGATGATGTGGGTGGCGCATTTGACAAGTGATAGATGCTAATTAAAATGCATGGCTTAATTGAGTTAATGGGAAGATTGTTGGCGTGTACTAAGGAATTAATGGAGATGGGATGGATGAAACGTGCATTTACTGCACGTCACCCTTACTCCTTCATTGGTCGACCCTAATCGGGCTATTGTTCAACTATGTTACTATGGTTATGCTCCGACTTTCTAGTAGAGGGAGAACCGCTTGGCCAACTCACATTTTAGAGTGATTTTGATTACAAGTATGTCTTTTTTTCCAGTCCATGAGTCTGCTCTAGTTATGAAATAGATATTGTCTTAGATGTATGGGTTTTCACTTTCCTTAAGAATGGAAACTGTGTAAAATTATGATTTTTGGAATGAATCGTTGGTGGGTTTCACTACAATAATGTTTGGAGTCACAGTGTTATTGGTCATCTTGATTATCATCATCCATAAAGGTTCTCTATCATCCTTATTGGTTTTAGTTGGAGGGTTTCGTTGGTCTAGAATGACTGGTTGTCTTCACGCATTCGTATCCCATACCCAGTTTTGGATTTTATGGGGTTTAATGGGTTTGAAATTCCTGATGTCATTGCATATTATTCACTTGGGCATTAGTTTGTTCATACTACTATTGGTCATGCAGTAGGTTATATTGATTCTTCTCATCTTTTCTTCACCTCAACTTTGTTAGTTGGTTGGTTGGGAGAGTCATGAGGGTTATACCCTGCGTGTGCCAAGTATCATTACAAGGCCCAAATGGAACCGAGATCCTCTGTTCATAGCTTCTCCTATCACGGGATTTGTCACCCTATCCACGAAGTCAATTATGGTATTTCCTGTGTGTGCACCATTGGTATCAAAGGTTTTGACCATCAAGAAGAGTCGACT
The DNA here is from genome assembly GCA_009831015.1 of Picea engelmannii. Taxonomy (NCBI): domain Eukaryota; kingdom Viridiplantae; phylum Streptophyta; class Pinopsida; order Pinales; family Pinaceae; genus Picea; species Picea engelmannii. The sequence continues at coordinate 807,319 of ML785664.1, read as the reverse complement.
CTAACCTCCCTGTGTTGGTCCATAGATAAAACCCTTGCTTCCTCAAGTCCGAGTGTTGATAGACGAGACCGTTATTCCCTGTCGCATGTACTGTTGGTAGTTATGTATTGGTGGTGTGTTGTTGACAGAGTGGATTACTAGCTCACCCCATTGATGATATGACAATTTTTTTGGTTTTGGTATCTAGTCACTGCAATTGTTATTATAATTGGATGGATAAGCTCAACATGGTTAATTGGAATGAGTTGTTGAAAAAAATACCCATTCGTTGTCCTTGTGTTTATTGAATTGATAACCCAACACTGTTTTTTAATTGATTAATGAAAAATGATTCTTCGTGCTTGATGCATTGGTATGAGTAGCATTACTATAACATGAATCAACGATTACTGTAACTGTGTGTTTTTAATGGCCAAATGATTATTGCAATCGGGGTGTTTATGGAATTTTCATCCACTATACATGTATGGTCATTTGACTGTGTCGTCAAAGAGGGGCACAAGTTTTACACAGTATGTTTCAATTGCAATATTGATTAATTTGGGTAATATTGTTGCTACCTCTTTGTATTCAATTGATAGCTCAGGCCAATAGGTTGGGTTAATAATACCATGACTATGTGTTTTAGAATTCTTCAATGGGAATGTTGCAATAGTGGTAATTATGGCATGGTTATCCACTGTATTTGTTATCAATATTAATTGATTGTTCCATTAGAGAAGGTCACGGGTTTCTAAACAATGGTTTGTTGTAATTTGATCGATTTGTGTTGTAAAATTAAGCATGTTGTTGATGCCTCGTTGTATTGGATGGATAGCCTAGGATTTTGAATATTTAGAGTCAAAGAAAATTGGACTTGTACAGTCACAAAAATACACCTGCGTTTTCTTGAATGGTTTTGTGTATCCCACAACATAGCATGATTTGAAGTGGTGATTGTTGTCTATGTGTTTAAATGGGAAGACAGGATCTTGCAATTTGGATATGAATTATGGTGTCGACTGTCCACTATGTATGTTAAATGAATACCATGATTTTTAACAGTTATAGGCACTGGTGCTGTGACAGTATAACTTCATTGCAATTCAATTCATAAATGATTAAAAGACAAAATTGAGAACGGCATTTGATTTTGTATTTGATGATTGGAATAATTCATGGGCAATGGTTGATTTTGATGTTGAACAGAGTGAAAATAGTTTATTGTTTATGCATCTAGGAATTGTTTGAAAATATTAATGGATAAATGAGAGGAGCAGAGCTCCCATACATGATATTGTGGAATTCATATTGTTTGTTTTGATGATACTATGTTAAATATGTGATTACAACAGTGAGCAAGTTAAACATGCAGTGTTATTTGGACAGTACACAATAATTGTTCAGGGTCTCAGTGGTCATTTCGTTGGTGTGTTTCCTTTTGCATAATGGTTTTATGGATCACTAAATTATTTTTTTGAACAATAATCACTCTCCTTCCCTACCATTATTTTGCTTTCCTCTAATTACAACTCCCTGGCCTTCCCACCTTCATTTTTCACTCCCTGTTCTAAAATTAATTACAGTCAAGAAAACTTTTGTATTGAAACAGTTTAAAGTTGTTGGATTACAGTGGTGTTCTTTTTGGTTTCACTACAATTGAATGCTGTGGTATTTGAGAAATAACCATGTTTCTTTCCCCCTCATTTTATCATTTTTCACTTAATACAAGCCCCTCACATATCCCAGGTCCTTTTGTTCACCCCTTTCTCATTGACGACAGTTAAACAATTTTTATGGATTGGATAGCATGAGCATGATATGTTGTTGAGAAAAAAATTATTTCATATTTTTAAAGAGTTATCATGTATGGTTGTTTAAAAGACTATTTTCTAATCCATCATGCATGGAGGAATGAGTTTTTTTAACAGAGGTATCCATGGAAGAGGAAACCGAGGGAGAGGTAATTGGAACAGAGGCCCAAGAAGGCTAAGGTTATCCATACACTTTGATGCTAACTCACAAGAGCTAGGCCAATTGTTTTAGGCTCGAGTTTTCAATTGGATTGGGCAAGGAATAGTCCAACCTAGGCCTGAAAGACCTCCTTTACAAGCTCCACAAGCCCCTGCTATTCCTGTGCCCCCTCATGTCTCATTGCAACCCGAGGTTCCTGAAAATGAAAGATGGCAAGAGATTGTCTATCTGACAGTCTTCCAACATCGTGACTTGCCCAATTTGTCCCTACCTTCTCCCCCTCTTATTAACTCCATTTTCCAAGATGCACCTATTCACTCACCATTTCAGTCCTCTCGTGTTATAAAAATGTTGAAAACCAAGGCCCACCATGCCCTTGACAAAGGAAAATCTATTGCATCCCATTCCTCACCCTCCAATGGCTCTAATAAATCTGTGTCTTCCTGGATGCATTTGAGGAATGATTGTTCTCATGTGATCAACGAGATTTGGACTAAAGGCTCAACACAGCCAAAGGCAAATTCAAGAAAATCAAAGGGTGATAGTAGCAATCAAGGAAATATTGCATCTCAGAGTGGGAAATATTTCTTTTGAGTTTTTTTGATTTTATCTATTGTTGATGACAGTTGACTTCAGGAATTTTTGGATAGCATGTTTTATTTTTGGATACATATGAGTAATGCATTTTTTAAAACAATGTCAAATATAAATGAGATAAATTTTCAAAGGTGCATGTGATGATGGGAGTCACAAGGAGAGTTGTTCTTGCTTAATTGACTAGTTATGTTATAATTGTTAAGAGCTAAATGGGAGTTACAAGGGGTCCCACCTACTAGTTATTATTGATTTAAAACCCTTATTTGACTTATTAATTTTCCCCCCTTAACTAAAAATTTGGTTGGGTTCTTAATTAACTTAACTAATGAGATGGTTCAACTACTTCAACCAATTCTAACTTGCTTAAAGGAAAAAAGAAAGGGAGGAACAAGAGGAGGATAGAAGGAGAAGCATACTAAGGTTTTCTCTTTGAGTTTATGTTGAGATATTTTAGTTTTCATTCATTCCTTAATTTATCACAAGCCTAATTCTCTTTTATGATAGTAGGATCGTATTGTAGAAAACAACATTCAATATTGAACTACATCATTCAAACACTTGTTTTTCAGAGGTGTTGTTCTATCTTTGATAGTCTATGTAGACTTGTCTGTTTGTGAATTAGTTTTCACAACTGACAAAGGTTATTGTGCAGACTCTAGTGGAAAACAATCTGTGGCAAGCTGATCCAAATTTTAGAGTTTAGTTTTGGTTTTTTGTCAGAGGTCCTTTAGTATGTTCCATCGGGGATGTCTAAGTTTGACTTTGGTCTGAAATTTCTGTATGAGATTTTGTAAATAAAATGACTATTTGGTGAATTGGAATGAAATGAAGGATTTCTTTATGTCTCATCTATCTTTATTATCATCTTGGTGTCTTACTTCTGTCTTTACACTGTTTTCAGCAACTATTATATTCAGAAAATCATATTAAAATAAATTTTCCAGCAAGCTTTTATTTGTGAAAAGACTAGCCTAAGCACTTGTAATCGATACTTGTGATTTAGGATTTTATTTTTGATGACTATAAACCTAGGGTGACATTCCTGTCTATTTTTCTTTAGCCAAGAAAAATATGAAAATGCTTGAGTAAGATCATTCATATCTTTTCCTCAACAAATATGACTGGGAATGGTATGATGGATCTTCAAGGGAGCTCATAGTATCAAACCCATTCCCTAGGAATACCACTTACTAGGGCACAATGTCAACCACCAAGGTGAAATAGGGAAACATGCATAATGTCCAAGCATATGTCATGAAATCTAAAGAAGTCTAAGATACAACATACTTAAATGCCTCAAATATTGAAATGACACTCACCATAATACCTGACTTGTACCTCATGGAGTAAGGCCTAGTGCCTCTCGAAATCCAGTTGGTGTGGTGGATTCCATATGAAAATCATGACCTCTGTGGTGGTGAGAAAGGTCTCCATCTATGAAAATGGATATTGTTGGTCATGTAGTCTCTTGAAAATCCATATCTACAACCTAAGGGCCTCGAGACATGATCTCCTTAGTTATCCCACAAAATGGGGATAACAAGGGGTACTGAGAAAATAAAGAGGTCAAAATATATTCCAACTCAGCAAGGATGACACGTCACCTAAGAGAAGGGGGTATTATGGAAAGAAAAGTTCAATACCTATGCCACACAAAAAAGGGTGACACGTCAACAAGGTAAAGGGGTACTAAGAAAAGTAAAAATTTTACGCTCATGCAATGTCAACAAGGATAAAGAGGTAATAAGAAAAAGAATAGGTTGAAATATATTCCAACTCAGCAAGGGTGACATGTCACCTAAGGGAAATATGTACTAAGGAAAATATAAGTTCAACACCTATGCCACGAAAAAAAGGGTGACACACCAACAAAGATAAAGGGGTACTAAAAAAAATAAAAGTTTGAAACCCATGCCATGTCAACAAGGAGAAACGGGTACTAAGAAAACAAAGAGGTCGAACACTATTCCAACTCAACAAGGGAGAAACGTTACCTAACATCATGGGGTACTAATAAAATGAATAGGCTGAAAGATATTCCAACTCAGCAAGGGTGACATGTCACCTAAGGGAAAGTGATACTAAGGAAAATATAAGTTTGACACCTATGCCACACAAAAAAGGGTGACACTTCAATAAATATAAAGGGGTATGAAGAAAAATAAAAGTCTGACACCCATGCCATGTCAACAAGGAGAAAGGGTTACTAATAAAATGAAGAGGCTAAAAGCTATACCATAACAGCAAGGGTGACACATCACCTAATAGAAAGGTGTAAGAAGGAAAAGAGAATTTCAACACCTATGCCACATAGAAAAGGGAGACATGACAATAAAAATGAAGGGGTACTAAGAAAAGTAAACGTTTGACACCTCTTCCATGCAAACAAGGAGAAAGGGCCACTGAGAAAATGAAGAGGTTGAAATCTATTCCAACTTAGCAAGGGTGATACATCACCTAAGAGAAAGGGTTACTAAGGAAAAGGGAAGTTCACCACCTATGCCATCCAAAAAAGAGTGACACGTCAAAAAAACAAAGGGGTACTAAGAAAAATAAAATTTTGACACCCTTTCCATGTTTTTTATAGTCCAAAATGCCTTATCTATGCAAACAAGACATTGGCCCTCCCATTTGCATACTTTGCCAAAATATTGTTGAGGCTTCCTTTTAAAAAACCATTTTTTGGAGAGTGCATACGTCCTGCTGAATTATTATCCCACGTACACACCCATGTTGCATTTATCCCGCATACACACGTGTGTTTCATGCTAGTTAGCCCATGTACACATGCATTTTTCATGCTATATAGGTCACGTTTACCTCCAAAAGTTGCAAAAAATATATAATTGGGTGGAATTCAATAGAGTTTATGGGATATGGAGGGTTTCCTAACCATTTTACCCCTTGTAGCCCATCCTCAAACTGAATAACCATATTTATCTCATATAAAAAGAGGTCTTGTGGTGTCATTTATGAACATAAGCAAGAGAATAAGAAAATTCTACCAAAATCCCTTTCCTTTCTTAGCCCAAGATTTGCATCCCATTCTGAGTTTTAGCCTCAGTCTTTCCCTCCATTCTTTCTCCTTATGCAACCCTTCCTCCTTCCCTTGGTGATATTCTAGTTGCGAGAAACTAACATGGGATTGATGCACTTGGAGCCACGACAAAGGAGCCCGAACTTGGTTCGTGGATAGGTTGTCGACAAACATTGTAATCCTTTTTATCTTACAATTCAATAAAAGAGTTCATCCTTGTTTCAAAACCCTATGTTTACATGACTTTGTTAATTTGTGCATTTATATCTATGTATATACTTTTAAAGTGATCAGTAGAGATTGCATATTTTCCTGCATTGTATTCCTAATATTTTGTAGATCACATTTCGGAGGAGATCCATGATCTAGGAGGCGAAAACAAGAAAAATAGGTCTACACTAATGTAGGAGAATTGCCATAAACATTCAATGAGGACAAGTGGAGGACAACTCAGCATCCGACATGCATATTCAAACTGGTATGGATTCTAAGGAGAGCGCGTCACTTTAATATTTTAAAAGTATTGTAATTAAAGATCTCATAACATCTCGAAGGTTGAGTCATTTTATGAGCTCTAAGAGATTCTAATTGCTTTAATTACCTGTAGGATTGTATAAATTTTGAGCATTGACCCATATTTGGGTTGTAATTATTCATTTATTGTAATAATCCCTAGTGGTAGGATACTCAATTGTGATATGTGTTACCCATGATTTTGGTCATCTTGATGGTGTATTGATGATGGTGTACTCGAGCTCCCAACAAGAATTTTCTCTTGAGAAAAGTGACATTCATCTCCTTCCAGAAAACATATTTTTGAAGAGATTTTGCAGGCTGCTTATAGCCTAGGGTGCAAGAATGATCCATTCTTGTAGTATACCTTCATCTAGGGTGCTAACTTCTCGCATTGTGCTCTATATCTAGGGTGCGAACTTGTTCTCAAGCTTGGAAAAAGGAAGAAGTATCGAGGGTTCTAGAAGGGAATCTTCTAGAGAATGGGTTGGCATTCGAATGGTTATCATTTTATTGGTTTCTGATTTGTTGGGATCATTCTCATCCATGTAACCATCTCATCCTCTCCTATATATTGATAGGATTCTCATGGAAAAGGTTAAGCAATATTAATTGGACAATTGGTGAAGGAATTGTGTGAAGAATCCAACTTGAACAGGAGCTTGGAGACTCTAGCAAGTCTATCAAGAGGAATTGGAACTTTTTCATGCAAGGATCGAGCAAGAGTTCCGAAGTTCCATAGTTCCCTCCGTTTAAAGGTTTAACCTATGGTTTTGGCCCAAGATCATGTGGATTTCTCCATTGAAGTGATAATACCCTCGTAAATGCAAATTTTCATGTAGGGAAAAGGAAAAATGTATGTGGCAATGAATTTTTGAGGGTTCAACGAGGACCCGAGAGATAATTTGGCTCCTTTGTAAGAAAGATCCTAGATCGAGAGGTCGCATGAGCCCCAAGAGTGGTTGGGGTTTGCATCAAGTGGTATCAGATCTTGATTTTGTCTACAGATAACATGAAAGGGAGGAGATTTTTCCAATACCATCAAGTGGTCTTAGAATAGAAAATAAGCTCTGTGAGAAAAATAAAATTTAGAATCATGTCATCGAGAAGATGCAAGGAGAGACCTATAGTCAATGCATCCATAGAAGAGGAAATGAGACAACTTCATGCAAGTTTAGACACCATGGAGAAAACACAAATAAGAGCACATGAATATGGTAATGTCACTGAAGATGAAAGTGAATATGTAGAATAAGAATAAGTTGTAGGAGAACAAGAAGCATATGAGCCATTGTTGAGGGGTTTTGTCAATATGGGAACTAGAGAAAAAATGGAAGTCATGATGTATGAAGGAAATTTGAATGTGGAATAATTTCTTGACTAGATAAGTGATTTAAACAAGTACTTTGACTATGAGGAAATTGATGATGAGAATAAGGTAAAGCATGTAGTGACCAGATTGGAAGGACATGCAGCGTTATGGTGGGACTAGTTACAAGATAACAGAAGAAGGAAAGGTAAGTCCAAGATTAAGAGTTGGGATAGAGTGGTAGCTATGATCAAGGATAAATTCATACCCAAGGATTAGCAATTAAATATATTCATAAATTTGCAGAATCTGAGACAGAAAGGTTTTTTGGTGAAAGAGTACATCGAAGAATTTTATAAGCTAAACATAAGAGAACGACAGAGGGATAATGATGAAGAAAAAGTTTCCATGTAAATTAATGGATTGAGGTATGAAATCTAGGATGATATTAGCATGATGACAATGGGAACTATGGAATATGCTTATCAGGTAGCCCTGAAGGAAGAAAAAGAGTTAGCAAGGAAGCAAAGTCAACAAAACATAGGAAAGAGTTTTAATAAAGCAAGAGGAACCGTCAAAGAAAAGTTCTAGAAGTCCAAAGGAGAAATTGGAAGATATAATAGTTATACAGAGAGAGGAGGAAGTTATAGAGGGTGATACTATGGAGGAAGGAATCCATTTCCAAAAGGTAGAGGAAGAGCTAGAGGAGGATAAGTGAAGTGTTATGCCTGTGGAAAAACATGGCACGGGTCTTGGGAATGTCCTGAAAAGAAAAATGTAGGAATTGGAGAAGCCCACATTTCTGAGGAACAGAAGAAGAATCTAGAGACAGAGATGCTGGAAGAAGCATTGGAAGAGGGAATATCACTCATGATGAGGAAATATCTTGCAAATCTAGAAAAAGAGGTACGAGAACCAGTCCATAGGAACAATTTGTTCAAAACTACTTGCAATACCAGAGATAGGGTATGAAAAGTAATTATAGACAGTGAGAGCACTGATAACTTGGTATTTGTAACATACCCGACCATCCAAGCTAGGTCATGCCACCAAAAAGATTTCATTCTCTGATACCATGTTGTAACATCCCCAACATCCAATTGGGTTATGCCACATAACATTTTCGAACTGTATACAAATAAAAACATATGCACACAAAAAATATTGCAGAACTTTATATATATATAAATCAAATCATACAAATGCACAGATTCATACAAAATGATAATACAAATATACATGCAACACACATAGGAATAATCCATAAAAATAAATGCATACATAATAATGCAGCATGCAATTTAACACAAAATGGACACTTATCTTGTAAAAATGTCACCAACTATGTGCATACCTTCCACGAACCTCCCAGCCTTATATCACACTACTCATCACTCTTAGTAGTGGGTCACACCCGATCTGAGACTAAACTCCACCCGGGTAAAGGGATTCCTAACCAGTCTGACGTATCTCAGACAATAGGAAAGACTTTGTAACATGTGTCAACTCATACTAACAACCTACAGTCCCTCATTCCTCACATGCATGTCCCACCCTAGGAAGTTTTCCCCTTCTCTACTCAATAGTCCCTCGATTTCCCCTTTTCCCTTCCAGGGATTCAACAACATGCCAAATAGGAAGTCTCAGAGCCCTATAGCTGCAGTTTAGCACCTTTGGGAATGAATTCCTAAAAATTCTCTCACCTAGAGAGAAATGTCTCACGAGCCTAACAACCTGCCTCTTCAATATCCCACGAGCCTGACAACTCGCCTCTTCAGTCCATCTCCCAAGCTAACCAGGTATAGGTACGGGTACGAGTATGAGTATGGTTACAAATACAAGTACATTGATAGTAACATAAAGGTACGGAGGACAACTGAATGAGTTAGTGAATGATGATGGAATGAATGAATGGGAAAATTAACTAAGTCCAAACTATATGTATGCATGTTCCCAACTTGACACTTGTCATGTTGGGAGATACTTTGGCCCACTTGTCCCCATCCTCAGAACTTAGGATAAAATAATTATCCATACTTTATACTTTAAGGAATATTAATATAATATTCCCTTTTTGGCTTAAGATCCCTATCTTATCCCCTTATCCTTAACTTTTAGTCCCCCCTTTCCATAACTAGTGGAGTTTAGTCCCCCATACTCTTTTATCATGGTCGGTCTACACGTAGCGATGTATTGTATTAATAATATGGATAATTACATATACAAAAATAGGCTCACTGGCCTTAGCATCTAGGATCTCCATCCTAATAAACATATAAGCCTTCTAGCTTATAATAACTGGCTCACCAGCCTATACAACAAAACATATACACAAAGGCTCCCTGGACTCAAAATCATGTGCACTTAAGTTTGTTGCACGCGGTATCCTGGAATGTGCACACTTCATCATTTTAGTGCACAATACATGTGCGCACTATACCATGGAAGGTGCATACAAAAAATGATATCAAACAACTCAATAGCTTAAGTACATTTTCATTTTCATTTACAATTAGGTTCCGCCTAGGGGTATTACAATCCCCTCCCCTAATTTATGCATTGTCCTCAGTACATTATGTACACATATAAATATGATTTCCAAAATCTTCAAGACTATGCAGGCATTCTGCCTACATTGCATCCTCATGCTCCCAAGTAGCGTCCTCAGGACTGTACCAGGTCCATTGGACCTTTACAAGCCCTATGGATTGATTATGGAGTCGTTTGATTTTTTAGTCCAAAATGTGTATTAGATGCACTTTGATAGCACCTTCTTGCTCCACCTAAATAAAATTCCAATAAATTATATGATTAGCATCAGGTATATATTTCTTGAGAAATGATACATGGAATACATTATGAATAGACATAGATGCAGGCAATGCAATCATATAAGCTATTGGACCAATCCTTTCTAGGATTTCAAACGACCCACAATAGCGAGATGGAAACTTTGAACAATTTCTTAACTTCAGGGAACTTATGTTGGCCTTCACTTTCAAGAATACATGGTCCCCCACTTTAAATTACTTGTGAGTTCTTCCCTTATCAGAATAGATTTTCTTCCTGTCTTGGGAATCCTTTAGACTATGTTTTATTTTCAACATTTTCTCTTCTATTTCCTTGACTAATTCTGGCCCAACTACTGCTCTATCTATTGGGTTATCCTAGCTTACCGATGTTTTTCACCTTCTGCCATAAAGTTCCTTAAATGGGCTCATCTTTAGAGATGTTTGGTACCCATTTTTATACACAAACTCTACTAAGTGTAGGTAGTCTTCCCATTTTTATGGTTTATCCATCACATACATCCTCAACATATCCTCAATAACTTGATTCACCCTCTCTATTTGTCCATCTGATTCTGGATGATAACCTGTACTAAAATTCAAATTTGTTCTGAATCCATTAAATAATCCCTTCCAAAAATTTGAGGTAAATTTTGGATCTTTGTCAGACACAATTTTCTTGGGCATACCATGTAATCGATCAATTTCTCTTATATAAACATCAACAATGTTGGATGCCTTGTGAGTGAGTTTTACTGGAATAAAATGGATAGGTTTAGTAAGCTTATCCACCACTACCATGATAGAATCATGTTGTTTGTTTGTTCTGGGAAGTTTAGTGATGAAATCCATTGTTACAACCTCCCATTTCCACTTAGGAATGGGTAATGGCTATAGAAAACTAGCTAGGAGTCTATGTTGAGCCTTTACCTTTTGACACTCCAAACATTTGGCAATAAAATCAACAACTTCTTTCTTCATGCATGGCCAATAATATTGGCTCTTGACAATTGCAATAGTTTTCTGATAACCTAGGTGTCCAACATAAGGTACATTATGCATTTCTCTCAATATCATATTTTTCAATTCCTAGGAATTTGGTACATAAATGTTTCCCCTGTATATGAGAATTTCATCTTTTTCTAGCTTATAGTCTTCAATTTTTTGTTGCAAAATACCTTGTTGTAATTTTGCCACTAATTCCTTGTAATGCAAATCTGATTTTGAGGCCTCCAAAATTTCGTCCTTCAAAACTGATTGGTACATGCTAATGGCTATAGAATGCAACTCATGCACCCTTCTACTAAGTTCATCAACCACTTTGTTCTCTTTCCCCTTGATATGTTTTATATCAAAGTCATAATCACTGAGAAATTCTAATAATCTGCTTTGCCTAGAATTTAGAGTTGGAAGATCAAATAAATATTTTAGACCAATATGGTTTGTCCTCAACTCAAAAAATTTCTCCATTAGGTAGTGTCTCCATTTCCTCAAGGCATGCACTATGGGTTCCAACTCCAAATCATGAGTGTCATAGTTCCTTTCATGCTCCTTCAAATTCCTTGATTCATAACATACAACAAACCCATTTTGACTGAGGACTCCACCAAGTCCTTGTTTACATGCATATGTGCATACAACGAAGTCTTCATTTGGATATGCAATCCTTAAAATTGGAGCAATGGTTAATAATTGCTTCAAGTGTTGGAAACTCTTTTCACAATTCAATGTCCACTGAAACTTCACACCCTTATTTTGCAAGGAAGTGATTGGGTGTGCAATATTTGAGAATCCTTCAATAAATATCCTATAGTATCCTTCAAGGCCCATGAATGATCTGATATCTGCCACATTCTTTGGCGATGACCATCCTCTAATGCCTTATACATTCTCAATATCCACTGATATCCCATCCTCTGAGATGATATGTCCCAAATAATGAGTTTTCTTCTGATAAAATGAACACTTGCTCAATTTGGCATACAACTCATGCTCCCTTAATACTTGTAATACCATCCTCAAGTGTTTTTCATGCTCTTCCTTTGACTTAGAATATATAAGAGTGTCATCTAAAAATACAATGAAAAAATTATCTAAGTATTCTCTGAAAATACCATTCATTAAACACATGAACATAGCCGGTGCATTTGATAACCCAAATGGAACCACTATGAACTCATGATGACCATACCTTGTTCTGAAAGAAGTCTTGTTAATTTCTTCTTCTTTAATTCTTACTTGATGATAACCTGACCTGAGATCAATCTTGGAGAACATTTTTTCATCTTTCAACTGATCAAAGAGGTCAGCGATCCATGGAAAAGGATACTTATTCTTCACTATTACCTTGTTCAACTTCCTAAAGTCAATGCAAAGTCTCAATGTTCCATCCTTTTTATTCACAAATAAAACTAGGGCACCCCAAGGTGACACACTTGGTAGTATATACCCCTTCTTTAGGAGCTCTTCAAGTTGCATTTGCAACTCCTTCAATTCTGGTGTACTCATCCTGTATGGATTCTTGGATACTGGAGTTGCTCCAAGCATCAAATTTGTGGAGAAATCAATGTCGCTTTTAGGGGGTAATCTTGGTATTTCCTTAATAACATCTTCAAACTCTTTTAGGACTTCATAATATTCAATATTTGACATGCTATATTTAGGCGTCTCTTCCATATGAGATGCAAATATTTGACACCCTTTTCTGTAACATTTCTTCAGCTACAATGCTGAAATTTCTTTGATGGTTACTTCCCTAAGAATTCCCTACACTGTCCTTAGGTTCCCTTCCTCATCTAAGAAATTAAATGCCTTGTTATGACAGTCTAGGATAGCATGATGTTGGTCCAACCAATCCATCCCAATTAGACATACATAGGAACCTAAAGGCAAGATGTTCAAATATGACCTAGTGTTCAGTCCATTCATGTCCATAGGACATGACTTAACCATCTCATTAAATTTTCTTTTGTCTCCAGTATCTAGGTGTACCAACCGCTATTTACCATGCTTGATTCTTAGAAAATGAAAACTTTCCACCATATTAGGATCTATATAACTATGACTAGATCCCAAATCAATTAAAATAGCAATGGTTTGGTTGTTGATCATACCTTCCACTTCAATCATATGTTATTGATACTCTACTTGCTTGTTGTCCAAGGCTGCATAGATCCTTGGTACATTTCTGCCCATGTCCTCCATTATCTCATCTTGTTGTACATTGTGAACAATCCTCACTTTTTCACCTCTGTGAGGAAAATTCCTAAACATATGATATCCTTTACAACCCCAACATTAAATAGGTGGTTTCCTTGGCCTTTGACCCCCTGTCTCAATCATTTTGGGTTATCTAGAAGTTGGTTTTCCCCAAGAATTATTTCTAAAGATTGGTGGCTTAGTCCCCTTCTTCCTCTGATCCATATTGAATTTTTTTTTGTCTCCCCAAGATTTTTGGAAATTTGGCCTTGCTTTTTATTGAACATATAGGAATTTAACTCGCCTTATGGTATCCTCCAATGTTTTGGGATCATCATATTGTATTTTGTCACTGATGAATGATGGAACTCCACTCAAATAACTCTGAATCTTAACTGTCTCACCCTTGATGAAAGAAACATACTTCAACAGTTCTAAAAACCTTCTTTCATATTCATATATGGTCATACTCCCAAGTTTGAGTTCAAATAACTCTTTCATTTTCTTGTCATATTATCTCTTAGTCAAGTATTTCTTTCCAAAATACTTCTTGAATTCCTTCCATGTAACATTTTTCTCTTTAATGTGTTGCACCTGCACAAGTTGATCCCACCATATGGATTCCTTTCCCTTGATTTTATAGACGACAATTCTTCTTTCTGTATGAGAATAATAATTATTCAATTGAATATACTTTCTCCTACCTAGCAGCCATGTCTCTACATCTTCATCCTTCTTGTTCTCACCATCAAATGTAGGAGGTTTTATTTTGTTCATTTCTCCTCATAGCTCATCCACCCCAGACCTCTTATTCTTCTTGATAGGGGATGGACTTGATTTTCTTTGTGCTCTCTTATTGGAATGCCTCAGGGAGTGATGGTGATGTCTACTAACACTTCTTGTTCTTCTTTTCTCATCAGGAGACATGTGACTTACTGATTTTCTTGAGCCACTCTCCTTGTCCAATTTATTTTCTATTATGTTCAAGATCTGCATTAACTTCATGTTGAAGTACTCATGTTTCTCCTTGGCTTTCATAAGCCTTTGATTATCATATTTATGGATTTGGACATCCTTCTGCAAATTTTTAATGGTCTCTACCATATTCATGTTTTCATCCCTTCCTTCTCCATGTCCATTGGAGTTTGTTCCTTCAATTCCCATATGGACATCCATCCCTTTGATCTCATCTTCCTGGCTATAATTACCTTGTGCATATTCCATTCCTCTGCACTCTGTGTTGATCCTGATTTGATCTAGTTGTTGTTAACTCTACAAAATGTGCAGCCAACAAAACTTTGTTAGGTTAACTGACTCAACAATTTCATGAAAATATGAACCATTCCGGTTCAATAATGCATCAAAATGATTTATTTTGATTTCCTGAAAATTGAATTCCTAGATCAATTTTATGGGTGAATAATTATATTCTACTTTTCAAGACCTTTCCAACACCCACTTCCATGCTCAATTCTGAGTCTTGAGTAGAAAGTTATGGTTATTTGAAAATTGTCCATTAATTTTTCTATTCACTCTTCAACTTGGTGCAATTTTACGCTGTAATTATGCTTTTTTTTGCACCTACTCCATTGGATTTCTAGTAGGATCTCAATTGGGTTTCTTCACATACATATTTTGGACAGTATGTCTAAGTTTCACCTCTTTCTGGGTTCTAGGATGCTAGTTACAACCTGTTGAAGTTCTAGGTCAATTAGTATTTTTGGTCTAGAATGCTATAGATACCTTATTTTCCATCTTAAACATTTTTAACATGCCCATAATTTTAATTCATCTCTAGGAATTTATTATATTGTTCAATAGATTTCCATAGACTACTCCTGCACCTCAATCTAATTCCAGAGTAGAAATTTATGGCCCTTCGAAGTTAGTTGGGTCTTAAAATTTACCCTCCAATGTTTGTCCTGTAACTTCCTCATAAACGCTCCATTTGTAAACGATTTACACCATTAGAAATATCTCTCTGATCTCTTTCATTTGAGCTACAGACACCAAGTGCACCTTGGTACACGATGTTCTCAGGGTTTTTGAGTAGCTAAAAACGTTGTTTAGGGCCTAAAAAACACACTGCAAAAATATGCCCTTCAAACAATATAAAATGTCGCAGAAATTCAATAGTTTTGTGTTGTTATAGACCATCAAAATGACTTCATGTGCACAAATTTGAACCTACACACCCATATTTAGCATGCAAAATAATACCATAAGGTAGTGCATGCTCCATGCACCTATAACCAATGTGGATCACTTCTCTGTCGCGACAATAACTAGTGCGCACTACTTTTGTGTCACGTGCTAATGTCCATCGCACACAATTTTGGTTCATGCACTAATATCATTTGCGCACAATTTTTGTGTCACGTGCTAATATTCCGCGGGCATTTGAATCTATGCGCTGCACCATGCCCAAGTTCAGTACACCCCCACTTCTCACCAATACTCTGCGCACATAATTAACTAAACTGTCGTGCAACAGCATAAACCCACATTACATGTGCACCAACAAAATTCCTCTATGCTCTGTCAATACTACACACACCATGAACACCATTATTATGCATGTGCACACCGCATGTGCCATTATTATGCATGCGCCACTCAATCTGTGTCATGCAATGAAAAATTTAGTGCGTAGACCGATGCACCAATATTTTTCACACGTTACCACTCTGCACTTCACAACGCTAAATTTAAGTGTGCAGACCCGCGCGCTAATATTTTATGTGCATTACCACTCTACACCATGCAGTGCCAAATTTAAGTGTGCACAACTGCGTGCCAATATTTTTTGTGCATTACCAATCTGCACAACATAATGCCAAATGTAAGTGTGCACAGCTGCGCGCCAATATTTTCCACACATTACCACTCTGCACTGTGCAACGCCAAATTTTAGCATGCGCACCCACACGCCATTATTTTTTCGCACAGTGCCACTCTGCATCGGGCAACGCCAAATTTTAGCACATGCACCCACACGCTAATATTTTTTCGCACTATGCACCGTGCAGTGCCAAATTTTAGCACGCGCACCCGCACACCAATACTTTTCCACATATCACAAGATTTTCACTACGCATCATGCATTTTTAGTGTACCCACCGACACACATTCATTTTTATGTGCATCAATTCCTCGTGAATTCCATTGCAGAAATTGGGGCTTTTGCCAAACTTTTTCCCAATTTTCACCATACACATTCTGCAACTATGAAATTTGTTCAATTTCACCCTGATACCAACAATTCAACCTTTGCAACAACAAATCATTTTTGTTTGAACTTTCAGGAACAAATGTTTCCCAAACTCAATTCATGAATTGAGAATTTTAATCAGCTAATCTCACTCAATTTTTCATGGCTTCCCTGTAACTTCAAATTCGATGAATTTCAGGCCTGAATTTGCTAAAATAGATACTAAATCAAGAATATCTCACTACTTGGACAAATATCTCAACTTTCCCATGAATTTAACAACAAAAATTGGGGATTTTGCCCAATTCCACATCGTTGCTTCTAAATTTTACCATGGATGCCCTGTGACTTGAAATTTGGCCACTTTGAAATCAATTATCTATGAAATTTATCTTCAAATCAACTTGTTTGGCCCATCCTGGCTCAGTGTTGAAAACTGGAGATTTTATCCCATATTTTCCTCTGTACCTTTCTATTACTATCACTGTACTTGTACCTGTACCCATACCCGTACTAGTACCTGTACATGTACCTGGTTATCTTGGGATATGGACTGAAGAGGTAGGTTGTCATGCCTGTGGGATATTGAAGAGGTGGTTTGTCAGGCCCATGGAAAATTTCTTTCTAGGTGAGAGAATTGTTGGGAATTGATTCCCAAATGTGATAAACTGAAGCCACATGTCTTTGAGATTTTCTATCCAGACTATTGTTGAAGCCCTGTAAAGGAAGTGGGGAAGTTGAGGGACTATTGAGTAGAGAAGGGGCACACTTCATGTGGTGGGACATGCATGTGGGGAATGAGGGACTGTAGGTTGTTAGTTTGAGTTGGCACCTGTGACGAAGTCTTTCCTGTTGTCTGAGATATGTAAGCCTAGTTAGGAATCCCTTTACCCGGGTGGAGTTTAGTCCTAGCTCAAGGGTGACCCACTACTGAGAGTGATGAGCAGTTTGGTCTAAGGCTGAGAGGTTTGTGAAAGGTCTGCACATATTTGGTGACATTTTATTAATGATCTACATAATCACATATACAAAAATAGGCTCACTGGCCTTAGCATCGAGGCTCTCCAGCCTAATAAACACATAAGACTCCTAGCTTATAATAATTCCCTCACCATCCTATACAACACAACATATAAACAAAGGCTCACTGGACTCAAAATTGCATGCACTTAAGTTTGTTGCGCACGGTATCCTGGAATGTGCACACTTCATCATTTTAGCACGCAATACATGTGCACACTATACCATGGAAGGTGCATACAAAATGATATCAAACAACTCACCATCTTAAGTACATTTTCATTTACATTTATAATTGAGTTCGGCCTAGGGGTATTACAGTATCCAAGAAGATGGTGGAAAATATGAATTTGGAGATGAAAGCACATTTGAATTCGTACAAGGTGTCATGGTTGCAGAAATGACATCAAGTCATGGTAAGTAGATAGTGTAAATTTGAGTTTAAAATAGGTGGTTATAGGGATAAAGTTTTATGTGATGTCATACCTATGGATGGTTGTCATGTTATTTTGGGAAGACCTTGTCAATATGATACGAATGTCATACATGATGGGAGGAAGAATACTTATACCCTTGAGAAAAATGGTTATAAGCATATGTTGTAACCAATAGAAGATAAAGGAGTCAAAGAGGAAGCTATTCCTAATATACTTCTCATGAGTGGGAAGGAACTCTTAAAAGAAGTTAAGAAACACTGGGAAATGCAATTTGATTTTAGGTAAGCCGAGAGTCATTCTCACAAGCACTTCTATAAATGATTTTCCTATAAACTTTCAGGAGCTATTGGATGTGTTTGTTGATATTGTGGTGGATTAGTTACCACACACTTTATCGCCCATTAGGAGTATCAGTCACCATATTGACTTTTTCTGGGAGCAAGTTTGTCGAACAAGGTAGCATACAGATTAACTGCTCAAGAGAATGAAGAGTTCAAGGAGAAAGTTCAAGAGTTGCTAGATAAAGGTTTGATCAAGGAAATTTTGAGCCCGTGTGTCGTACCAACTATGTTGAGTCCAAATAAGGATGGAGGTTGGAGAATGTGCACATATTCTAGAGCCATCAACAAGATAGCCATCATGTATATATTTCCTTTACCCAAAATGGATGATTTAATGGATAGCTTGAGTGGAGCTAGTTATTTTTCCACAATAGACTTGAAGAGTGGTTATCATCAGATAAGTATGAGAGAGGGATATGAATGGAGAACAACATTCAAAACAAATGAAGGATTATATGAGTTTCTTGTTATGTCATTTGATTAACAAATACCCCAAGTATGTTCATGTTATTAATGAATGAAGTGCTCAAAGATTTTATTGGTAAGTTTGTGATTTTTTATTTACATGATATTCTAGTTTTCAGTAAGATTGAAAAGGAGCATTTAAGACATTTGAATATGGTGTTGAAGAGGTTACAAAAGGAGAAATTTTTGGTGAATTTGAAGAAATTTTCTTTTATGAATACAAAACTTGTGTATTTTGGGTCCGTAATATCTTCAAATGAATTGAACATGGATCCAAAGAAGGGGAGGGAAATAAGAGAATGGCCTTCTCCAAGAAGCGTGTTTGAAGTTAGGAGTTTTCATGGGTTGGCGAGTTTTTATAGGAAATTCATCAGGAGTTTCAGAAGTATTTGTGCACCCATACTGGATACCATAAAGAAGGAATATGGATATTTTAATTTGACATAACAATATAATAAGGGATTTAAAGTGTTGAAAGAAAACGTAACAGAACAACCTATTTTAGTTTTACCAGATTTTAAGAAGATTTTTTAGGTCAAATGTGATGCAAGTGGAGTAGCCATTGGCACAATTTTAAGTCAAGATAATAATCTTGTTGCTTATTTCAGTGAGAATTTGGATGATTTAAAGAGGAAATATTCAACATGTGACAAGGAATTTTATGCTATAATTCAAACTTTGAAAAAGTGGAGGCATTATCTTATCCTAAAGGAATTTTTTTTGTATACTGACAATTAGGCTTTGCAGTTTATAACCAAACAAGAGAAATTGAATCAGAGACATGCAAATGGGTAGAATTCATGCAGAATTTTACTTTTGTTATCAATCATATTAGTGGAAGTGCTAACAAAGTTGCATATGCTTTGAACAAGAGATGTTTGATCTTGCAAGAATTCCAAGTGGATATTTTGGGATTTGAACGCCTCAAGGATATGTATCAAGAAGACCCGTATTTCAAGGAATCTTATGAAGCATGTGGAAACCATTTTCTAAGAGAAGAAAATCAATGGATGTAGTATTTGTTCCAAGACGAACTGTTATTCATGGGAAACCGGTTGTGTATCCCAAAATTCTCAATGAGGGACAATTTTCTAAAGGAAAAACATAGTGGAGGATTGGTTGAACACTTTGGCCATGATAAAACATACGTGTAGTTGAGTTCTTGATACTATTAGCCAAGCATGAGGTCTGATGTGAACAAGTTCCTGGACAGATGTAGAATCTGCCAATATGCTAAGAGAAAGCAACAAGACACTAGATTGTATCAACCATTTCCTATTCGAGAGAAGTTGTGGGATGTTATAAGTATGGATTTTATTATGGGATTGTGAATAACCCAGACAGGAAGTGATTCAATCTTTGTGGTGGTTGATATATTTTCAAAGATGGAACATTTCATACCGTGTTATAAAACCAGTGATGCTACCCACATAGAAACTATTTTTTTCGAGATTGTGAGATTGCATGGGTTTCCTAGGTGTATAGTCTCAGACATAGATACTAAATTTGTGGGACACTTTTGGAGGACCTTTTGGAATAATATGGGGATGAGTTTTTCTTTCATTTCATCATATCATCCTCAAAAAGATGGATAGAATGAGGTAGTGAATCAAATTTTAGGGAATCTATTCAGGAGTTTGGTCATTGAACATAACAGTCAATGGGATAACATTATGCCCCAAGTAGAGTTTTCATATAATGACTCACCGAATAGGATTACTAGTAAGAGTTCGTTCTAGATAGTACATGGGACACATTCAAGAGGAATTTTATAATTGAGATATTTGGGATGAGCTGAATTCCGAAGTGCGGGAGAACATGATTTTTATACAAAACTGCAAAAGTTACATTATGGAATTAAAGGACAACTACAGAATACCAACCAAAAATACAAGAGAAGAATACACCATAGGAGAAGAGACGTTAATTTTGAAATTGGAGATCAAGTCTTAGCACACCTTAGGAAGGAAAGATTTCCAAAATGGAAATATAATAAGTTGAATATGAATAAGATAGGACCTTGTAAGATCCTCATAAAATTCACTACAAATTCTTATGAGATTGAACTGCTAGATGACATTGGAATATCGCCAATATTCAATGTGGAAGACTTATACCCTTACCGGATGGATGATACAAAAGGGACAGATGATTGAGAGGAGATTCAATGGAAGTGACAGATTCCCATAGAAGAGAAGCCATGGATAGATAATATTTTGTATCGCATGGACAAGAGCTCATGGGCAAGAGTCCATCAATATTTTTGTCTAGAGGAGTATGATGTAGGAGCATCGCCATCAACATTCAATGAGTCCAAGTGGAGGACATCTCAACATCCAACACACACATTCAAACTGGATTTTATTCCAAGGAGAGTGTGTCACTTTAATATTTTGAAAGTATTATAATTAAAGATCTCATAAGATCTAGAATCTTGAGCCATTGTATGAGCTCCAAGAGATTTTAATTTCTTTAATTACCTATAGGATTGTACAGACTTTAAGTATCGACTCATATCTAGGTTGTAATTATTCATTTCTTGGAATATGCCTTAGTGGTAGGATACTTAATTGTGATATGAAAGAACTAATATAGTCTGGAGGGAAGGCTTGAGAAGCCCCCTCATGTATAAATACATGTAATCTATGTCCAAAAGAGGTTGTTGAAAGAAGTAGTTGAATGTTGCTAAGGTTATTGTGATTACTATTGAAAAAGAAAATATTAAATCTATTGAAGTTATTGTTATTTTGCTAAGAGTTGTTGGAACTCTTGTAAATGTTTTACTGAAGGAATATAATAGAGGGGATTTGCTTCAATGTCTGAGTTTGCTTATCTCTATTTTTTTGGGTAATGTTATGTTATCCATTTTTCTGTGTTTATATGTCTATGTGTGTATTTCATGGTAGAGTGAATGGATCTTTGATGTTTTGTAAGTTTCAATTGTTTCTCTTCTGAAATCTTGGTGCAAGGAGTGCACAATGCCTAGGCAAGGAGTTTGAAGGAATATTTTTTTACAGACTCAATAGCTCATGAGAGATAACATGAATTTCATAAAGTGAGTGTGAGGAGTGCACATATACTCATTGGAGTGTAAAATATTGAAGGACTGACTCATGCAAGGTGTGCATAGGGCCAACCCTTAGAGAAGTGTTGAAAAATTTCATGAGGAAAGTGAGCATAAGGAGTGCGTGAGAGATTTTTCATAGTCTCAATATTAGGAGAAGTAGTGCAAGTGTGCACCAAAAGCCAGTCCAAGTTCCAGACTAAGGAGAAGCACACGTGTGCGTATGAGTCTAGTGTCCTTAGAGTGACAAAGGTCACGAAGGATAGTGATATTTTGTTCTTAAAGGAAGGACCCTTTTGTTTGAAGTTCAAGTGGATGAGATCTGCTCAAGGAGGAGTCAGATATTTCATAACCGTCAGATCTAATAAATGAGCATGTTCATTAATATTCTAATTCCTTTAGACTTCGCCACTCTAGAGAACTTGAAGTGTTTTTTCAAGAGTGTGCAAGAAAAACCTCTAAGCTCCAAAGCCTGGAGTAGATCTTGACAATTGGCGCTAGGTACACATGTCGACATATCTTGAAGTTCAAAATTCAGCACTCCGAAAGATATGGGGTGTGATTTAGTTTGGGTAAAAAAACCCTGAAGACCTAAGGCCCGACGCCCATCTTGACCATACGTTTTTGTGGATGTGTGGACCGTTGATCGACCCTTTTGTGTGTTCAAAGTTTGGTACTCTAGAAGGAAGCATGGTTCAAGGCATGAAAAGCATCGAAGCCTGAAGCCCAAAGAAAACCTAGAATGTCGATTTGAGGTGGACATCATTCGTTTGATCTGCGAGTTTGAAGTTCATGCATTCAAAGGTATTGCATGTTGGATTAGGGAAAACTCCCAAAGCCAATATTTGTGAAGTGTCGTAGTTGGCAAAGTGACAGTGTGTGCTCATCAGATTCAAAAGAAGCACTGGAGAACTGGCAGAACCAAATGTATGAAGTATCCACTAGGATATGTTCTTGACTGACCAGAGAAGTTTGTTGGATTGGCACAACAATAAGTAACTTGCCTACCTTTGATGGTCTGAACCCTCTAGAATCCTTCCTCTCGAATTTTGAAACAAGTGTACCAGCACAACAAAAGTTGTTAGCTATGGATGAGGCCCTGAAAGCTACACCAGCAAGATGGTGGGGAATGCACAAAATCAATATTACAGACTGGACACAATGTTGACCCTTGATGACAATGTGGTTCTTAGCACAAGTAGGAAGCTGTGAAGTGAGGTACACAGGTCGAAGCTACCCAAAGGACCATGTGCGAAGTTGCGAAGAATCCTAGAGTCACATTCCTTGAGAACAATGGGTACACAGATTCATTAACACATTGGACATGACCCCTATTAACTGGTACCTTCAAGTGGAGCTATGCCTCATCGCAGATTGGGAACGTATGCTTGATAATTTTGTAACCACCTTTTTGTTTGAAAATGAATTTCCTTCAGTAGATCAAGCACTACAGATTGTGAGAAATAAATTATTTAAGGAGGCATATAGCCTCCCCTTGGAGAAATAAGAGGATGAATGGACTGCGCCATTCCTGAAATTACAAGGATGTTACAACATTAATGCCGATGTAGATGATGATCCAAGGAAGGTAAACATTGATGTGACAGAAGGCCACAGGGATGTGGAAGGACCAGAAGTTGAGCTTCCATTCATTGGATAGCCGATCAAGATAAAGAAATTCAATATTGGGACAGAGGAGACACTGAAGCTTGCCAATATCAGAGATTACTCGAATGTTGCTACCATTGACAAAATTACAGAATTATTGCACGAGTATCGAGACTTGTTTTCGACCAAGTTCACTGATATGAAGGGTATCAAAGGACCTATGGGAGAAATGAGAATACCTTTTAAACCAGATGCAAATCCAGTCAAGAAAAGACCCTACAGATTGAACCCAAAATATAAGGAAAACGTGAATATTGAGCTTGACAAAATGTTAGAAGCAGGGATTATTGAACCTATCGAAGAGTCGGAGTGGATCAACACTATGGTGGTGCAAGACAAGAAGACCCGAGAGATCAATATATGCTTAGATATTAGGAAGCTAAATGATGCATGTTTGCATGATCCTTTCCCTACACCATTCACAGATGAAGTGTTGGATACTGTGGGATGCCAGGAGGTATATTCTTTTACAGATAGGTTTTCAGGATACCATCATATCTAGCTTGCCAAGGAGGACCACCACAAGAATAGATTTTCCATAGAATGGGGATCCTACCAATACACAATGATGCCATTTGGACTGAATAATGCCCCAACTATCTTCTCCAGGGTGGTGGTCGAAGCGTTCAAATAATTTTTTCATAAGTTTTTAGAAGCCTATTTTGATGACTAGACTGTTTTTAGTTTGCTGAAAAATCATATTGAATGTCTAAGACTAATGTTGGACAAATGCAGGCAGTGTCAAATTGATTTAAATTTGAAGAAGTGCATATTCTTCTCACCTTTTGGAGTATTACTAGGACATATTGTATGCAAGAAAGGATTGTTGGTTGATCCATCAAAAATTGCAATTATAGTCAACTTACCGCCTCCTACTTGAGTCAAACAACTGTGCACTATGCTAGGACATACTGGCTATTACAGGAAATTTATCAAAGGATATGCTCAAATTATTGTGCCAATGGATAAGTTATTAAAGAAATATTGTCATTTTGTTTGGATAGACGAATGCCAGCAGAGCTTCGACACATTGAAACAAAAGATGGTGATTGCGCCCATTCTAGTCTTTCCAGATTGGAGCAGAGAATTTTATGTGCATGTCGATGCATCTTCTATTGCATTAGGAGCAGTATTGGCACAACCTGGAGAAGGGGAGATCAACCATCCATTAGAATTTTCCAGCAGAAAGCTATCTACAGCTGAAATCAATTACACTACTATAGAGAGAGAAGGATTATCCATGGTGTACGCGCTGCAAAAATTCTGCCATTACTTACTAGGAGGACACTTTAAAATGTTTACTGATCACTCTGCGCTAAAGTACCTAGTCAAAAAGATAGTGTTGGGGGGGAAAATATGCATATGGCTTCTCATGTTTTAAGAGTATGATTTTGAGATCATAGTCAAACCAGGAAGAATGAACAAGGGACCCGACCACTTGTTGAGGTTGGAACATGGAAAAGAACCCACCAGTCTGGAGGATACACTACCAGATACACAACTTCTCGCCATTAGGAAGATGGATGACCACTTCACAGACATAGTCCAATTCCTTTCAACAGGAATGGCTCCAAGTGAGTATATAATTTCCTAGAAGAAACATCTAGTGGTACGCGCTATAGACTTTTCACTAATAGCTGGTCAGCTATATAAAATGGGACCTAATGAGATACTAAGAAGATGTGTGATGGAGGTAGAGCGTCTGCTAATCCTCACAGAAGCTCATGAAGGCATCACAGGAGGAAATTACGCAGGGAAACAAACTGTGCAAAAGGTTCTGCGAGATGGCCTTTGGTGGCCTACTTTACACATAGATGCTAAAGAGTATACCAGAGCCTGCGATGTATGCCAGAGAGTTGGAAAACCATCCCGAAGAGATGAAATGCCACTAGCACTACAGATGACCCTACAATCATTTGAAAAGTGGACCATTGAATTCATGGGACCTATAAACCCACCAAGAAAGTGCACATGAGCACGGTACATTATCATTGCAAGAGAATATCTAACTAGATGGGTCGAAGAAAGAGAAGTCAAGGAATGTAGTGCAACTACATCTGTGCGTTTTATATTTGATGACACAATAGCCAGGTTTGGATGCCCTAAGACCCTTATGAGCGATCAAGGAACTCATTTCATCAATAAGACAGTGGAAGCCATGAATGAAGAATTTGTAGTTCACCATCAAAAGAGTACCCCTTACCATCCACAAGCAAATGGAACGGTTGAAGCATTCAACAAAATCTTGGAGACAACATTAACAAAGATTTGCAGTGTGAACATGGATGACTGGGATTTAAGAGTACCAACAGTACTCTGGGCTTATAGAACCACTTGCAAGAAATTAACAATGTAGACCTATTGGCAGCCCAACATTTTTTTAAACTTCTTATATCAAATAATAGTCTATGTAGCTGCCTAATTGGGGTCGTACATTTTTTTGTTCTTCATGAGCGATTTTCGAAACGACAATTGTAATTTTTTGGTTCTTCCTAGTGTATTTGTTTTCATGCTTCGTTCATGACTGAAAGCATGAAAACGAAGCATTAAAACTTATGGATGTATTACCACTCTATTTGAAAAGTTTATGAAAGGAAAAATGTCTCCACAATTTTTATTAATGAAGCCTTGTTCCTTGCTATGAAGTTTATTCTCTTTGTTTTGACCCTTTGAATGTCAATCATGCTTATGGATTGTTATTTGGATCAACAAAGGATCATTTAATTTAAAGCATTGATATATTCTTGTGTGGTTCTTGGTCATACACCCCCTTATTACTAGACTTTGGTCTATAAGTCCCCCCCTCCCAAACTTTAGGACCGAACCCACTTTGTTTCACATTCATTTTCATTTCAATGCTCTGGTCCTGGCCTGTACTATATGAGAGGTGGCAGTCTGATCATAGTCAACCCATCATTTTGAAGCCTGGTCTTGGGTTTTGCAATACCTATCTTTTCATTGTGAATTTTCTTCTCATACGCCATAAACTGTTGATGATTTTCGGGCCTGGAGTATAGCTCTGGTCTGCTCTTACAAAACCTCCATACGCATTGTGTTTGGGTGATTTCCTATCGTTTTCCCATGGCCCTAGTTGTTAGGGTCGAACCCAAAGACACTTAGACCTTGATCCTATGCAATGATGCAAGGGAGGATCACAATTGGCTTGTTTTCTTTGAGAAATTCCAAGGCTTTAACATATAGACTGCTCAGGAATTCACCCTCTCATTCGATGGATGTCAGGCCAAGGTGGGGAACATTCAACTCGAAGTCACAGAGGACTTTTTAAGCCAAGCAACAGGACTCCCTGCGAGCGTGAAGAAGTGGTTCAAGAATGCTAAGGTAGAAGAGGTTTCATGGAGTCTTTTCTTTACATCTCGAAATATCAATGGCTATGAAAAAGGTATGCCAGTATCCTTAGTGAAAACCCGATGGCATGGTATTCTTTCAGTATTGAAATAGTTCATGACTTGTGAAGGCCATTTTGGTTTTGTGTTTCTTTATCACCTGCGTCTGCTCATGAATTTCATAGGGTTTCCTTTAAACATGATTTATTATCTGTGGATAAGCCTTTATAAAATGGCTAAGAGGTATAAAAAGAAACGTTTGTATTCGAGCCTTTTCCACCATGGTTTAATAAAAATTATGCTTGCACATCAATTGAAGTTGCAGAGCGATGATTGGGATTCATTTTTAACTAGAAATGGTTTCGCTAACCCCAACACTGAAGATGTTGACAAACCTGTGATTGAGGAAACCATAGTCTATCCTAGAGTGCTTCCCTCATCTACCCAGGCCTGTGTTATGGCCAGCCATAGTAAGCCTTTACCCGACCCAAAAGTTGTTGAGAAGGCCCATGAGCAAGTTGCACAACCTAACATCTCTGTCAAAAATGCAAACAGACCTGTAGGCAAAACGTCTAAAGGTGATATGGATTTGGGTTTTAAAAATAAGAGAGATAGAAGGTTGATTTCGAGGAAGAGTGAAACAAATCAAACCCTCATGTGAGCTCGATCAAGATGATCGAGATCCATGAGAGTTCAGATTCCGAAATTGATAGATTTCTTGTTGAAGAAGACCCTCTTTCTTTTCAAACATACCTCGATTAGTCTTACAACTTCGTGGATAATCTATTGCCTTGTCTGAAACATAGTGAAGGGTTTCTTGGTATTAAGTTGGGTAACAAATCTACAGTCCATGTTGGGGACATTCCGGTTCACAACCATGGTTATTCTCAAGGGATCGTCGCACAGTCACAATGTGAAACTTGCCTATTCTGGATTGACAAGTACTACACCGATATACCTATTTTACAGTCGCAGATTAGATCTCTTACAGTTAAGGTTGGTGCCTTAACAAATGAAAATCATAGGCTTGAGTTTGTCATTCAAAGACATGGGAAACGTATGAAAACTATAGGGAATGTGATATTAAAAAATGTTGAGACTGCAACAGCAATAATAAATTATGAGATCATGTGATATGATTTGATTTTACAGTTAGAGGTAAGATTTCTTTTTATCTTAAAATAGTGTTATTCATTAAATAAATTAGATTATTTTGTTCATTGAATAAATTAGATTTCATTATTAAAATAGACTAGCTACATAATCAACAGATTCTACAGCCAGTCTATTCTAATTCGAAATTTGCAAAATTGTGGTTAAATATATATCTAAGTTTCTCTATTTTATCTTTTCTTTTCAGGATATCTAGGAGTTTATGGTGACCAAGTGATCTAAAGCATTTTTGGGGCTTGTTAGCCACATCTATGATCTATTTTTGTATAAACAAGAATAAACCTTTTTTTTAGCTTTAGAAGATTTAGTATGATCTGGGTGGTTGTATTCCCCCTCTATTTTTGTAATCAATATCTGATCTTAGAAGATAAGACAATTACCTTTCTGAAGGTTTTAAAAACTCTTTATTTTTTGTAATCAAGACATCTTGGCTTGGGGCTGAAGGTGGACAACTTATACATGAATTTGGACAGAACATATGTTTACATTTCTTCTTTAACTATCCGTAAATGTTGTTTTCGTCTATGGTTTGTTTATCTTGATAATTTGATAATTGTTGATAGCTTTTGTCTTCACAAATTATTATGTCGTCAAGATAATTTCTTTTAATATAGTCCACATTTTGATGCTTCAGTTATTAAAAAATAGTGATCGCTCGTTCAATTCAATTGATAAGATTTATCTTTAATTTTGTTGAATGATTAAAAGCAGGTTGTTTCAGTTAGATTTATCTTATGTGTAATTTCTTGCAATCACAAATACCACAGTTATTATTTGCATCTTATTGTTCTGTCATCAAAATCCAACAATCAATATATTGTTTCACATTTGTTCCGAACAACGTAAAATTTCATTGCAGGTTTATCTCTTGGACAGACTGGATGGACGTTTCATGATTATACAGACATTGGATGCATGCCGAACAATTCATTAATAGGTTAGTTTATTTCTTTTATCCTTTATTTGTTTTCGAAACCCTTATATGTGGTCTGGTTTTGACTGTCTACATATTCATGTTTCATAGTATATTTTGATATTTAATCTTATAGGTAAATAAAGATAAAAAACAAAAAATAGCCTATTTTTCTTTCTTTATCTACTTTTGTCAAAAGAGCCATCTTTTCATAGATTTTCATGAGTTCAGATTAAAAATCACAACTTGTATATCTTGCACATAAATTAGATAAACAGATCTATATTTTAAATATTATTTAAAATAGTTATATATATATATATATATATAGTCATACCAAACGACCTCGGTTATTTAGACAACCCCAGACCAGACTCGTTCTTCCAATTGACGGACGATCATTTTTGCTCGTCAACAAGACCCCTTTCAAGTTGGTTTATGGTATCGAAGTTGTTGTCCCAATGGAGTACTAGGTACCAAGCTTAAGAATTGTTGCATTTACAGACATGGATGATACTGGCATTTTTCGTAAGAGGCTTGCCGAACTGGTTGAACTAGAAGAAGACAAATTTATTGGAGGATTTCATCAGCAGGTAGAGAAGGAAAGAGAGAAGGCCTATCATGACAGACACATCAAGAAGAAGGCATTTAAGCAAGGTGATTTAGTATTGATGTATGACAGTAAATTTATAAAATATCCAAGGAAGTTCAAAATGCATTGGCTTGGACCATATGAGATTTCCTATGTTACAGAAGGAGGAGTTGCACTATTGAAGATGTTGAAGGGAGAACGGAAAGAAGTATTAGTAAATGGGAGTCGACTGAAGTTGTATTATCAGAACCAGCCGCCTCGCAGCTCTCAGTAAAATTAAGAAGAAAAGGGTCTAGGTACTAGGTGCAGTTGAAACTAGGTACCAGACATAGAAAAGATAGTCTGCACAAGGATGGGAAGGAGGCATAAATTAGAAAGAAAAGGTTGCACTACGCAGTCCAAAGTATAAGTGAAACGGAAGGATCAAATATGAAGTGCCTTGGGATAATTCACAGGTGAGTTTTGGGGGCCTGTTGGCACTTAGTTATGGAAGAAAGAGAAGATCGAGGAAGAAAAGGTCAAATGTGAACTATGCAGGAAACATAGTGACTGTCACTGCGTTGAAGTAGGTGAAAGAGCAGAAAATCCAGAGCAAAGTACAAAAAAGCAAGTCGTTGGATGAGGAGATCGAGGATGACAGATCAACAAGGAATATGGAGTGAGGAAAATCAACAAGAAGATAAAGCCACAATTTGATGCTTTGGAGCACCACGCTAGAAGGAAAGAAAGACAGGTTGGCGAAGCCCTGAAAAGGCGGGTCAAGTTGACCTAGGGTTTTGGGTAATTCAGGTTTTGACACCTATTTTTCGACCTAAGGCTGTTGGTGAGGGATTATAATGTATAAATAGAGGTCGAGAGGACCTAGGTCGGGTCGGTACTAGTGTTGGGTATTGATAATAATTGTTGTTAGTTGAGAGATTATTTTACTGTGAGAGAGAGGAGTGTTGAGAGTGACAAATTTCTGGTATTGTAAGATCTTCTGCTGGGTGAAAATATCAAGTCCTGTAGCTGGGTGTGCAGGAAGGTGGGAGATAGAGAGAAGAAGGGAGAAGATCTATTGACTAAGAGCGAATATCAGAACTGTAATCTTTATCTTAATATATCATAAGCATAGTTATGTGGATGTAGCCCTAGAGAGAGGGTGAACCACATATACTTTGTGTCGTATGTGTGATTGATGCCTAGATATTTGTCATTTCTATACTGTGATTTGAATTATTGTGTTAGATTAGATTTATAGTTGTGCCGAGTAGATCTAGCTGATTAGAGATATATTAATGTTGCATTAATGTTGTATTAGTTCCACTTGATATTCCTCTGGTTGTAGACATATTTGTCCTACAACCCCCCTCTTAGCTGCTTCGGGTGAGACTACATCTGCTTCACAGGTGTTGCTGAAAGGGCCAGTAGCTAGGGATTTTTTGTGTGCTCTTGGAGTGAACCTTGGGTCTGCTCCTATGCCAACAAATGGTTCCATTGTCAGGACTAGAATATTTTTAAGGGAATGTCAAGGTGGTTCCCATAGAAGAAAAAGATTCAAAAGTGGATAGAGGATCAATAGAGGGAATTTGTTGAAGCCCATAACAAGAACCCTAAATTGAGTATTGAACATTGGCTAAAAAGATACATCTTCACCAACATTCACAATATCTTCTTTGGAGGAATCCACCAGGAGTTGTTTGAGTGGTTGGCTAGGTTAGTTGATACCCAGTTCGAGATCAGATCTAGACCTCTTATGGTTTGGACACCAGCACTGATCCAAAAGGTCAAGAGAGTTGACAATGTTGTATCCAAAGTAGTAGATCATTGATTTGATAGTACCATTGGAGGGTATATCACTGAATTTGTCATTGATAGGGTAGAATCATATAGCCAAGATGAGAGATACTTTTTCAAAGGACCCAGAGGAAAATGTTTGCACTTTCTAAATCTCAAAATCAAGATTTTGTTCCATGAAAAGAATGTCCTGAAGATACAGTAGATTGGTTGGACCTGAAAAGGCTAATGTTCATAAATTCAAACAGTGACAGTGACACAGAAATTGGACATACGCATAGTGGAAGAGTATTCATAGGGGTTCACCTTGAGAACCTGTTTAATAAAAACTATGGAGAAGAGGGTTTCTACAGTGGACAAGAGGCAGATCTAACCGACGAAGAACATTCAAAACCCACCAGAACAAAAGAAGTGGAAGCTGAAGAACTTTGCCAAAGTGAGATAGAAGCCTCAAGAACTGAGTATATTACTGAAGTAAGTAAAATTAACCCTCCTGTTGTTTCAATAGCACCAATAAGCCATAATATCTAGAACCACCAGGGTCTTCAAAGTGTTGTTACTAGCAACTTAGCCTATACTCAGACACGAAGCCTAGGGAACTCTATGGCAGATGAGATGAGGTTCCCTATCTTCAGGGGAGATGGATATGAGGATCTGATCAACACTGGTTCCTGTGTGAGGCCGTGTGGAATATTTAAAGTATTACCGATGAATCCATCAAGAGAACCCAGTTCAACACTACGCTAAGGGACCACGCACTGAGCTGGTACATGAAACTTGTCCAAGGACTGGTGCAGTGTAATCCACTGAAGGAGATCAAGAATGCGTTGATTGTAGAGTTTAAGAAATCTAATTTGGAGTCACTATGTATTACAGAGATAAAAAATATCAAACAAAAGGTAGTAGAACCTATTTGGGAGTTCGACCAGAGATTCAAGACCCTAAGAGGCCGATTAACTTTTTAGATCCCCAATGAACAGAATAAAGAATGGTTCATTGCAACACTGTTACCACACATCAGAGTCCCTCTAATGTAGCAGAAGATTGCATCGAAGGAATAATCTTTGGAGATCACCATGAAACTTGAATCAACACCTATGGGAGAATCTAGCTCAGGCATGAGCCAGATCTTGAGCCAGCTAACTAGTTTGTCTCTGCAGGTCAAGGATATGAAGAAGGACAAGGGGAAGGACAAAAGAGAAGATATCTGGTATGTAAGATGAATATTTGAAGGTCATGATAAGGAACATTGTCCCTTATTTCATGAGTATTTGGCCTCAGGAGTGTCGAGCCCCTTGAAGCAAGTTAACCTGCCCTAGTGCGATGTATGCAGAAATAGGCATCACCCAGGTGAGTGATATTACATGAAAAAGTATGTTCAGACACCCAAAAACTTGTATTGCACATTCTGTAAATCAGTGGGGCATGATGATCGAGATTGTAAATATTACAATCTCATGCATGAGAGGTCAAGGGACATATACAAGATTTAAGGAAAAGTACATCAAGAAGGAAACACTCTGCAGTACAACTCTTCTAGGAGAGGAAAATTCAATCTTCGCGGTGGATACAGAGGACGAGGATGAGGAGGAGGTATGGGCCGAGGCCAATGAAAAATAATTTGTTATAACTGTGCACAGTCGGGACACTTGGCAATGAATTGTCAGAATCCTTGCACAACCTGTAGTTATTGTAACTCTTTCGAGCATATCATAGAAGAATGACTTGTGCTACTGGCTAAGCTTCAGGAAAGACAAGGACCCTAACAGAACCCACAAGTGAAACTGATATATGTTGAATTGTGTGGAACATACCCTAGATTCATTGTTATTACTTGAGGAGGTGCTGCTACAGGAGAAGATAGAACAACCCAAAGAAAGATCACATAAGAGTCAGGTATCAGGAAAGTTGTGGAGAATACTTGGGATTTTGATGCAAAGAAAGAAAGACAAATCTTCAAGGAAGCAAGACATGAGTTCAAAGGGGACCAAGGATCCTCATCTAAAATGAGACTAGAAATAAAAGAGTATGGAATGCCTCATGCATTTAATCAATTAGCTTCACCGAAAGAAAGAAAAGAGGTAAGTAAACTCATTGATTTTTTGTACACTTGTCTTAAGTTAATTCGGGATGAGAATGTTGTGCAAAAGTTACATAACCTAATCAGGAAATATGAGCTAGGAAAGATAGACCCCTTACTGAACAGGATAGTACACCATATTGGTAAGAAGAGAAGAACAAACAAAGAATTACATTTGAATTCTCAAATAGGAGAGTATGATATAGACTATGTGGTCCTTGACTTGGGGTCGGAGGTCAATGTCATGATGAAGCAAACTTGGGTACTATTGGGAAAACTGAAGTTGATCTATTCCCCTATCAGGCTTAGAATGACTAATAAACAAGATGTCATCCCATTTGGACGATTGGAGCATGTCCCTGTGGACATCGACGAAGTTAGGACCTTGGCAAATTTTGAGGTAATTGAAATTGTTGATGATAGTTGTCCTTACCCTGCATTGCTAGGAATTGATTGGGCCTTCGACAATTCTATTGTTGTTGATTTAAAGAAAATATGCATGACATTTGAAACAGATGGCCTTAGGTTCATTTCACCCTTATATCCATATGAGGGTATGTGATATACAGATCCCATCAGAGAAGAAGATCACGCATATGAGCTAGAAAACATATATAAATTAACATCCAGACAACAAGATTATATCAACCCTACTGCCGATGGAAATCTAAGTTGGTGAAGTGACAACGCATGTTCATCATATTCAAAAGAAGCGATAGAGAACTGGAAGAACCATATGTATGAAGTATCCATAAAGAGATGTGATCGATTGACCATATAAGTTCGCTGGATCTGTACAACAATAAGTAACTTTCCTACCTTTGATGGTCTGAACCCTCTAGAAGCCTTCCTCTCAAATTTTGAAACAAGTGTACCAGCACAACAGAAGTTGTTGGCTATGGATGAGGCCCTGAAATATACACCAACAAGATGGTGGGGGATGCACAAAAGCAATATTATAGACTGGACACAATGTCGAACCTTGATGACAGCGCGGTTCTCAACACAAGTAGGAAGTTGTGAAGTGAGGTACACAGGTCGAAGCTACCCAAAGGACCATGTGCGAAGCTACGAAGAAGCCTGGAGTGACATTCATCAAGAACAATGGATACATAGATTCATTAACATGATGGACATGACCCCTATTAACTGGTACCTTGAAGCAGAGCTGTGCCTCATCACTGCAGATTGGGAAGTTATGCTTCAGAATTTTGTAACCACCTTTTTGTTTGAAAGTGAATTTCCTTCAGTAGATCAAGCACTACATATTGTGAGGAAGAAATTATTTAAGGAGGCATATAGTCTCCCCTTGGAGAAAGAAGAGGATGAATGGACTACGCCATTCCAAAAATTACAAGGATGTTACAACATTAATGCCGACATAGATGATGATCCGAGGAAGGTAAACATTGTGAGACAAAAGGCCACAGGGATGTGGAAGGACCAGGAGTTGAGATGCCATTAATTGGACAAACGATCAAGATAAAGAAAGTCAATATTGGGATAGAGGAGACATTGAATCTTGACAATATCAGAGATTACTCGGATGTTGCTACCATTGACAAAATTACAGAATTACTGCACGAGTATCAGGACTTGTTTCTGACAAATTTCACTGATATGAAGGGTATCAAAGGACCTATGGGAGAAATGAGAATAATTTTGAAACCAGATGAAAAACCAGTCAAGCAAAGACCCTACAAATTGAACCCGAAATATAAGGAAAAAGTGAAGATTGAGCTCGACAGAATGTTAGAAGTAGGGATTATTGAACCTGTCGAAGAGTCAGAGTGGATCAGCCCTATGGTGGTGCAAGACAAGAAGACTGGCGAGATCAGGATCTGTGTATATCTCAGGAAGTTGAATGATGCTTGTTTGCATGATCCTTTCCCTACACCATTCACAGACGAAGTGTTGGATAATGTGGGAGGCTAGGACATATATTCTTTTATAGAAGGGTTTCCAGTATACCATCAAATCCGGATTTCCAAGGAGGACCGCCACAAGACCACATTTTCCACAAAATGGGGATCCTAACAATACACAGTGATGCCATTTGGACTGAATAATTCCCCATCCATCTTCTCCAGGGTGGTGGTCGAAGCGTTTAAAGAATTTTTGCATAAGTTTTTAGAATCCTATTTTGATGAATGGACTATTTTTAGTTTGCTGAAAAATCATATTGAATGTCTAAGACTAATGTTGGACAAATGCAGGCAGTGTCAAATTGATTTAAATTTAAATAAGTGAATCTTCTTCTCACCTTTTGGAATATTACTAGGACATATTGTATGCAAGCAAGGATTGTTGGTTGATCCATAAAAAATTGCAATTATAGTCGACTTATCGCCTCCTGCTTTAGTCAAACAATTGTACACTGTGCTCAGACATACTGGCTATTACAGGAAATTTATCAAAGGATATGCTCAGATTACTGTGCCAATGGAGAAGTTATTAAACAAAGACTGTCAGTTTGGTTGGACAGATGAATGCCAACAGAGCTTTGACACACTGAAACAAAAGATGGTGACTGCGCCCATTCTGATATTTCTAGACTGAAGCAGACAATTTCACGTGCATGTCGATGCGTCTTCTATTGCATTAGGAGACGTATTGGAACAACCTGGAGAAGGGGAGATCGACCATCCATTAGCATTTGCCAATAGAAATCTATCTACAACTGAAATCAATTACACTACTATAGACAGAGAAGGATTATCAATGGTGTACGCGCTGCAAAAATTTCTCCATTACTTACTAGGAGGACACTTTAAAATGTTTACTGATCACTCTACGCTGAAGTACCTAGTCAACAAGATAGTGTTGGGGGGGAGAATATGCAAATGCATTCTCCTATTTCAAGAATATGATTTTGAGATCATAGTCAAACCAGGAAGAATGAACAAGGTACCCGACCACCTATTGAGGTTGGAACATGGCAAAGAACCCACCAGTCTGGAGGATACACTACCAGATGCACAACTGCTTGCCATTAGGAAGATGGATGACCACTTCACAGACATAGTCCAATTCCTGTCAACAGGAATGGCTCCAAGTGAGTATACAATTTCCTAGAAGAAATAGCTAGTGGTGCATGCTACAGAATTTTCACTAATAGTTGGTCAGCTATATAAAATGGGACTTGATGAGATACTAAGAAGATGTGTTATGGAGGTAGATTTCCCACTAATCCTCTCAAAATCTCATGAAGGCATCATAGGAGGACATTACGCAGGGAAAGTGACTGCACAGAAAGTTCTGCGAGCTGGCCTTTGGTGGCCTACTTTACACAGAGATGCTAAAGAGTATGCCAGAGCCTGTGATGTATGCCATAGAGTTGGAAAACCATCTTGAAGAGATCAAATCCCACTAGTACTACAGATGACCCTACAAGCATTTTAAAAGTGGTCCATTTATTTCGTGGGACCTACAAACCCACCAGGAAAGTGCACAAGAGCAAGGTACATTATCACCGCGAGAGAATATCTGATTAGATGGGTCGAAGCAAGAGAAGTCAAGGACTGTAGTGCAACTACATCTGTGCGTTTTATATTTGATGACATAATAACTAGGTTTGGATGCCCTAAGACCCTTATGAGTGATCAAGGCACTCATTTCATCAACAAGACAGTGGAATCCCTGACTGAAGAATTTGCAGTTCTCCATCAGAAGAGTACCCCTACCATCCATAAGAAAATGGAACGGTTGAAGCATTCAACAAAATCTTGGATACAACATTGACAAATATTTGTAGTGTGAATAGGGATGACTGGGATTTAAGACTACCAGCAGTACTCTAGGATTATAGAACCACTTGCAAGAAATTAACAATGCAGACCCCTTTCAAGTTGGTTTATGGTATCGAAGATGTTGTCCCGATGGAGTACTTGGTACCAAGCTTACGAATTGCCGCATTTACAGACATGGATGATACTGGTGTTGTTCGTGAGAGGCTTTCCCAACTGGTTGAAATAGAAGAAGACAGATTTATTGCAGGATTCCATCAGTAGGTAGAGAAGTAAAGAGAGAAGGCCTATCATGACAAACACATCAATAAGAAGGCATTTAAGCAAGGTGATTTAGTACTAATATGACAATAAATTTATAAAATATCCAGGGAAGTTCAGAACGCATTGGCTTGTACCATATGAGATTACCTATGTTACAGAAGGAGGATTTGTGCAACTGAAGACGTTGAAGGGGTAATGGAAAGAAGGATTAGTAAATGAGAGTAGGTTGAAGTTGTATTATGACAACTAGTTGCCTCCCATCTCTCAATAAAATTAAGGATAAAAGGGTCTAGGTACCAGGTGCATTTGAAATTGGGTACCAGACATAGAAAAGACAATCTGCACAAGGATGGGAAGGAGTCATAAAGAAGAAAGCAAAGGCTACACTACGCAGTCCAAAGTCGAAGTGAAACAGAAGGATCAGATCTGAAGTGCCTCGGGACAATTCACAGGTGAGTGTTGGGGTCATTTTGGCCCTTGGTTATGGAAGGAAGCGAATATCAAGAAGAAAAGGTCAAACATGAACTGTGCGGGAGACACAGTGATTGTCACTGGGTCGAAGTAAGAAAAAGAGAAGAAAAACTGGAGCAAAGTATGAAA
Source organism: Picea engelmannii (assembly GCA_009831015.1). NCBI lineage: Eukaryota > Viridiplantae > Streptophyta > Pinopsida > Pinales > Pinaceae > Picea > Picea engelmannii. The sequence goes on along the minus strand of ML785664.1, from coordinate 769,229 downwards.
AAGCAAGCCGTTAGATGAGGAGATCAAGGATGACAGATCAACAAGGAAGATGGAGCGAGGACAACTTAGTAAGAAAAGAAAGCCACCATTGGATGCTTTGGAGCATTACATGAGAAGGAAGGAAAGACAGGCTGGCGAAGCCCTAAAAAGGTGGGTCAAGTTGACCTACGGTTTTAGACACCCAGGGTTTTGGATAAATAGGGTTTTGACACCTAGGTTTCGACCTAAGGTTGTCGATGAGGGACTATAATGTATAAATAGAGGTCGAGAGGACCTAGGTAGGGACGGTAATAGTGTTGGTTATTGATACTAATTGTTGTTGGTTGAGAGATTATTGTACTATGAGAGAGAGGAGTGTTGAGAGTGAGAGCCTTATGGTATTGTAAGATATTCAGCTGGGTTCACAGGAAGGTGGGAGATAGAGAGAATAAGGGAGAAGATCTGCTGACTAAGAGAACATATCAGAACTGTAAGCTTTATCTTAATATATCATAAGAACAGTTTCATGTATGTATCCCTAGAGAGAGGGTGAACCAAGTATATTTTGTGTCATATGTGTGATTTATGTCTGGAACTATGTCATTGTTATACTTTTATTTTCATTATTATGTTAGATTAGATTTGTAGTTTCCCAGAGTAGATCTAGCTGATGAGACATATATGAATGATGCATTATTGTTGTATTAGTTCCACTTGAGATTCCTCTGGTTTAAGACATATATATCATGCAACCCCCCTCTTAGCTGATTTGGGTGAGACTACATCTACTTCGTAGCTGTTACCAAAAGGGAAAGTACCTAGGACTTGTTGGTGCACTCTTGGAGTGAACCCTGGGTCTGCCCTTGTGCCAACATATGTAAACCTTCTATGGTCACGCAGAAAGAACTTACATAGACTATTAGCACTTAGATTACATCACATAGATACAATCATCCTCTACTATATGCCTAGATTTTTATTTATACATTAAAAAAGTGGGCCTAAACATGGGAAACCCACGGGCCAACATCCCTTTCCCATTACATTGTCCAAAAACCCAAAAAGGGGGTCCAAAAGTGGGCCGAGATCTTGTTATCTTTGCTTCGTCTGGCACTCCATCTTCGACAGTCTATCGAAGTCCCACAAATGGTCAAATATGACCAAGTAACTTCGACACTTTCACGGTTGATGGCACCGTTGAGAGGTGGTAGGTAAGCCGACAGAATGCACGGAATAAGCTTGGCATTCACAATGTCATCTTTGTGCTTTATTATTGTCTCTGTTTTTTTTTGAAAAGTTCCTGCTTCACAAGCAGTTGAGGGAGAAGCTTGGACTCCTCCTATTGATGATGCTTGCACACCTACATACATCCTTCTTTCCGACATGACTCTCTCAGTCATTAAGTCAATCAAAACTTCTTTGAATACTTTCTTTACGGCGTTGAGCTTGTCTGACATACAAGCTCAGGGTCAATAAGATCAGGTGTGAACTGAATTCAGAGACTGCAATGGAGGGTACGGGAACAAGGTGATGATCACAGTGAAAAATAATCTCAAGTTGTGGGCTCAAATTCTTAGGTAGCAAAAAGTATTCTCAGTGCGTGGTGTGGCAGACTAAGTAAGAAACTTAGCAATGACCTTCTTGCAATGGGTATGAGGCATCATTAACTCATATTTTTTTTTTATAGCGTAGTGTGACGGTCTAGTGGTGAACCATCAATGATTTTCAACCCATTTGAAGTGTCAGTCGAATGGTTATATCGACTTCCAATGGCTATATTACATCGCCTCGGTGAAGTGGCCTATGTCGCTGGTCTGATATCTAGGAGAAGTTCAATTTTTGCAAGTTTTTCATTCTGTGAAGTTCCCTTTGGAATATTCTATAGTTTGTCGATCTTAGCTCTCTTTTTACTTAGCTTCCTAGCCTTATTTCTAGTGAGATTTGTCTCGGTGATTCTCTTCCCATTTTGATTATTATTTTCCTTGGACATAGTCACTTCACGCTGCTAAGATTCTCTCCTAAGACTCAGGGGTAATACTTCTTCTATATTTGAGACAGATACTACAATCTTCTGTGATTCCTCTAGTGCTCTTGCAACTTTGACATCTGGGCTCCGGGTGTCAAATAGCTTCGATTTGTTCTCCCATTCTTCAATCAACTGGGAAATCCTTTTGGTCATGAAATTTTTTAACTCTTGTCTCTGTTGATCTAAAACCTTTTCTTCTTCCTTCTTTCTAGCTTGAGCTCTCTCAATCCAAGGTTTTCCAAGTAACATAGTAAATGGGGCGTTGTCCTCAATAAACATGATAATCTCAAAATCTTCCTCTGTGAAAGTTCCATTAGCATTCATAGATATCTGAGTGAGCCTTCCACATAGGTTCACCAGTTTTCCTCTGAATATCCCTATTCCTCTTAATGAAGGGATCATAGCAGGCCTTCCTATAGTTTCCCAAGTTCTCTCTTGCATAATGTTCACTGGTGTTTCTTCATCAAGAACACAGTCAATGTTGAAGTCCCCTATTCTTACTTCGATTCATTTTTTTTCTTCAAAGATCTATGATAACCTAAAATGTCGGTGGTCGTTCAAGACGTCTTTCATCTGTAGTAATACCTTCTTGGATTCTTTCTGGGGTTTGTCTATTTCTGGATCTTCCTTAGGGTTTTCTTCACTCAGATTCATTCTTTCGTTATTAGCAATCATTCTAGTGAAATCCAATACTTCATGGTCCAAAGATTTGCAACATAGGCAACTAGATCTTCCACCAGGGCATTCCTTAGCAAGATGTCCCGATCTTCTGCAACTATAACATAGGTTTAATCCTCTCTTCCTTTTAAATTATCCCCAACCTCTTCTATACTGCACACTAGGATCATGGTAACTAGCCTGCAAAAACTTATTTCTAGGATCTTGCATCCATTTGCTAGTCTAAACATTCTTTCTATGCATAGGTATAACATATTTGTCACTGTACTTATTATATCTATTCATATCAATCTTTCTTTCATGTATCAGAGCCCTAGTTTTCAAGCTAGGAAAAAATATATCAAACATACCTAGATCCATACTCTAGAAACAAAAATTTTCACTTATTTTACTTTTGCAGAGCACAACGCTTCCAAATCTAAAACATTTTGACTATTCTTACCTTTATCATAGCACATAGCTTACAAATCTTACCTCTTTTATGTAGATCTGACCTCTTTTCTTCAGAAAATTCCACTTTTACCTTTCTTAGAGCATAAAGCTTTCAGATCTTGCACAGAGCTTCCACAGTTTCAAGATGAATCTTTTCACAAAGCTTCCTCTTCCTCAGTTCTCAACAATCACAGTTTCACATCCTGCAACAGAACCATTTGTTGGCATAGGGGCAGACCCAGGGTTCAATGCTACAACAGTGCACCAACAAAACCCTAACTACCGACCCTTTCAACAACACCTATGAAGAAGATGAAGTCTCACCCGAGGTAGAGGTAGGCGTGGTTGCAAGAATCAGGTGTCTGTAACCTTAGCTAGGACATAGATTTGTGATTATATTGCTTACAAAACACTTAACATTGATTATTCATCAATATTCAACCCTTATTGTACTTCGTAGATAGCACAGAGAATCACAACATTTACTTAGATCTAAGGTATTTTAGCACTTAGCAACAACAAAACAAATCAGATCCAGTAGATTGGCACTAAGCATCTTTGTACATGTCAGATCTAGCATTCACACATATCTAAGAAGAACCAAGCATAATTAGATCTATCTAAATATATCAAAGCACTTTTCAAAAGTAGGGACAACACATCAAGTCAAAGAACAAAGAATAACACACATATTTATGTGGTTCACCCCCTTCCCTGGAGCTACGTCCACCAATTGTTCTTCTTTATTAGTGTCTCGAATCGGTTATAGGCACAAATCCACCAAAAACCCTTCCTTGCATAGGACAGAAGATCTACGCAGCTCGCTAGATCCTTCTTCTTTGCGCTTACAACACAGATCCTTCTATAACTTCTAAATAAACTTGCACTTAGCTTTGTAAACCTTCTATAATCATGCACAGAGCACTTACATAGACTATTAGCACTTATCTTACATCACATAGATACAATCCTCCTATACTATATGCCTAGATATTTATTTATACATTACAAAAGTGGGCCTAAACATGGGTAAACCGACGGGCTGACATCCCTTTCCCATTACATTGTCCCAAAACCCAAAATGGGGGTCCAAAAGTGGGCCGAGATTCCGTGATCTCTACTTATTTTGGCGCTCCATCTTCGACAGGCTGTCGAAGTCCCACAAATGGTCAAATATGAACAAGTAACTTCAAAACTTGGTCAAGGGCCAACATCAGTGAAGATGAAAGTGAATATGTAGAAGAAAAATAAGTTGGAGGAGAACAAGCACCAGAGGAGAAATTTCTGAGGGTTGTTGTCAAGCTGGGATACAAAGAAAAAATGGAAGTCCTGATGTATGAAGGTAATTTGAATTTGGAATAATTGCTTGAATGGATAAGTTCTTTAGATAGGTACTTTGACTATGAGGAAATTGATTATGAGAAGAAGGTAAAGCATACAGTGACCAGATTGAAAGGACATGCAACGTTATGGTGGGACATGTTGCAAGCTAATAGAAGGAGGAAAGGTAAGTCCAATATTAACAGTTGGGATGGAATGGTAGCTAATATCAAGGATAAATTCATACACAAGGATTGTCAGTTAAATTTGTTCAGAATGTTGCAGAATCTGAGACAAAAAGATTTGTTGGTGAAAGAGTAAAATGAAGAATTTTATAAGATGAACATAAGAGCAGGACACAGGGAGAATGATGAAGAAAAAGTTTCCAGGTACATTGATGGATTGAGGTATGAAATCCAGGATGATATTAGCATGATGAAAATGAGAACTATGGAAGATTCTTATTAGGTAGCCCTGAAGGAAGAAGAAAAATTGGCAAGGAAGCAGAGTCAACAGAACAAGGAAAGAGTCCTAATAAAGGAAGAGGAACCCTTAGAGAAAAGTTCTAGAAGTCCAGAGGAGAAGATGGAAGATATAACAATCATATAGAGAGAGGAGGAATTTCTAGAGGATGATACTATGGAAGAAGGAATACTTTTCCAAAATGTAGAGGAAGAGGCAAAGGAGGAGAAGTGAAGTGTTATGCCTATGGAAAAATAGGGCACATGTCTTGGGAATGTCCTGAAAAGAAAAATGCAGGAGTTGGAGAAGCTCACTTTTTTAGGAACATAAGAAGAATGTAGAGACATAGATGAAGGCAGAAGTAGCGGAAGAAGGAAGATCACTCATGATGAGGAAATCTCTCATAAATCCAAAGAAATAGATACGAGATCCATTCCATAGGAACATTTTGTTCAAAACTACTTGCAAGGCCAGAGATACGGTATGAAAAGTAATCATAGACAGTGGAAGAAATGATAACCTAGTATCCATGAATATGGTGGAAAAGCTAAAGTTGGAGAAGATTGTACATCTGAATCTGTACAGGGTGTCGTGGTTGTAGAAAGGACATCAAGTCATGGTAAGTAGAAAGTGTAAAATTGAGTTTAAAATAGATGGTTATAGGGATGAAGTTTTATGCAATGTCATACCTATGGATGTTTGTCATGTCATATTGGGAAGACCTTGGAAATATGACAGGAATGCCATAAATGATGGGAGGAATAATACTTATATAGTGGAGAAAAATGGATATAAGCATATGTTGTTACCAATAGAAGATAAAGGAGTCAAAGAGGAAGCTATTCCTAGTATACTTCTCATGAGTGGGAAGGAACTCTTAAAAGAAGTTAATAAAGACCAGAAAATGCAGTTTCTTGTTGTAGGTAAGACAAGAGTCATTCTCACAAGAAATTATATGAATGATTTTCCTTTTCACGAGCTATTGGATGAATTTGTTGATATTGTGGTGGATAAGTTACCTCACACTTTACTTCCCATCAAGAGTATCAATCACCATATTGACCTTATTTCGGGAGCAATTTTTCCAAAAAAATCAGGATACAGAGTAAACCCTCAAGAGAATGAAGAGGTCAAGGAGAAAGTCCAATTGTTGTTAGATAAAAGTTTTATCAAGGAAAGTTTGAGCCTGTGTGTCATCCCAACTGTGTTGATTCCGAAGAAGGATGGAGGTTGGAGAATGTGCACAAATTCTAGAGACACCAACAAGATAACCATCAGGTATATATTTACTTTACCCATAATGGATGATTTAATGGGTTTCTTGAGTGGAGCTAGTTATTTTTCAAAAATAGACTTGAAGAGTGATTATCATCAGATAAGGATGAGAGAGGGAGATGAATGGAAAACAACATTCAAAACTAATGAAGTATTTTATGAGTGGCTTGTTATGCCATTTGGCTTAAAAAATGCCCCAAGTACCTTCATAAGATTAATGAATGAAGTGCTCAAATATTTTATTAGTAAGTTTGTAATTATTTATTTAGATGATAATCTAGTTTTTAGTAAGACTAGAAAGGAGCATTTAAGACATTTGAAGATGGTGTTGAGGAGGTTACATTAGGAGAAATTGATGGTGCATTTGAAGAAATGTTATTTTATGATATGTATTTTGGGTTCGTAATATCCTAAAATGAATTGAATATGGATCCAAATAAGGTGAGAAAAATAAGAGAATGGAATTCTCTAAGAAGCGTGTTTGAAGTAAGGAGTTTTCATGGGTTGGCGAGTTTTTACAAGAAATTCATCAGGAATTTCAGCAGTATTTGTGCACCCATACTGGATACCATAAAGAAGGAAAATGGATCTTTTAATTGGACATAATAAGTTGAGAAGGGATTTATAGTGTTGAAATAAGAGATAGCAGAACAACCTGTTTTAGTTCTGCCTGATTTTAAGAAGATTTTTCAGGTCAAATGTGATGCAAGTGGAGTAGCCATTAGCACAGTTTTTAGTCAATATAATAAGCATGTTGATTACTTCAGTGAGAAGTTGAATGATGTTAAGAGAAATTATTCAACATATGAAAAGTAATTTTGCATTGTAATTCAAGCTTTGAAAAAGTGGAGGCATTATATTATCCCGAAGGAGTTTTTTTTTGTATACTGACAATCAAGATTTGCAGTTTATAACCAAACAAGAGAAATTGAATCAGAGACATGCAAAATGGGAAGAATTCATGCATAGTTTTACTTTTGTTATTAATCATATTAGTGGAAGCACTAACAAAGTTGCAGATGATTTGAGCAGGAGATGTTTGATCTTGTAGGAATATGAAGTGGATATTTTTGGGTTTGAACACCTCAAGGTGATGTATCAAGAAGACCCGAATTTCAAGCAAGATTATGAAGCATGTGGAAACCCTTTGCTAAGAGACAAAAATCAATGGATGGATTATCTGATCCAAGATAGACTTTTATTCAAGGGAAGTTTGTTGTGTATCATGAAATTCTCAATGAGGGACAATTTGCTAAAGGAAAAACATAATGGAGCATTGGCTAGACACTTTGGCCATGATAAATCATATGTGTGGTTGAGTTCTTCACACTATTGTCCAGGCATGAGGTATGATGTGAATAAGTTCATGGAAAGATGAAAAATCTTCCAATATGCCAATGGAAAGCAGTAGAACAATGGATTCTATCAACAATTTCCTATTCCAGAAAAGTTGTGGGATGCTATAAGTATGGATTTTGTTCTGGGATTGACAAGAACCTAGAGGGGAAGTGAATAAATATTTTTGGTGGTTGAAATATTTTCAAATATGGAACATTTCATACCGTGTTATAAAACCAGTGATCCTACCCACATAGAAAATATGTTTTTCAAGGAGATTGTGAGATTGCATGGGTTGTTCAGGAGTATAGTCTCAAACATATATACTAAATTTGTGGGACACTTTTGGAGGACATTGGGGAAGAATCTATGGGCGATTTTGTCTTTTATTTCATCATATCATCCTCAGAAAGATGGAAATAATTAGGTATTGAATCGAAGTTTAGGGAATCTATTAAGGAGTTTGGTCACTAGACATAACAGTCAGTGGGATCAAATTATGCCCCAAGTAGATTTTGCATATAATGAATCACCAAATAGGAGTACTAGTAGGATTCCATTCCAGATAGTATATGGGATGCATCCAAGAGGAATTTTAAAATTGAGAGATTTCGGAGGAGATGAATTTTGAAGTGCAGAAGTAGAGGATTTTGCTAGAAAAATGTAGAAGTTACATGATTGAATTAAAGGAGAGCTGCATAATAGAATCCATAAATACAAGAACAGAATAGACCAGAGGAGAAGAGAGCTTAATTTTGAAATTGGATATCAAGTCTTAGCACACCTGAGGAAGGAAATATTTCAGAAAAGGAAATATAATAAATTGAAGATGAAGAAGATATGACCTTGTAAGATCCTCGGAAAATTCGTTACAAATGCTTATGATATTGAACTTCCAGAGGACATTGGAATATCAACAATACTCAATGTAGAAGATTTATAACCTTACCAGATGGATCATACAGAAGGGACAAATGATCGAGATGATATTCAATGGAAACGACAAATTCCCATAGTAGAGAAGCCGCAGATAGAGAAGATTTTGGATCAGAGGATTGCTAACAAGACTAAGAGAAAAAATTATTATGAGTATGTGGTTAAGTGGAAATATCATCCAACAAAATATACAAGTTGGATAACTGAAACTGATATCCAGAAGCATGGAAAGAGAGTGGAGGAGATCATGGACAGAAGTCCATGAATCTTTTTGTCCAAAGGAGTATGATGAATGAGCATCACCATCAACATTCAATGATTCCAAATGGATGACAATGCAACATCCAACACGTGAATTCAAACTGGTTTGGATTCCAAGGAGAGCATGTCACTTTAATATTTTGAAAGTATTGTAATTAAATATCTCATAAGATCTCGAAGCTTGATCCATTGTATGAGCTCTAGGAGATTGTAATTTATTTAATTACCTGTAGGATTGTACATATTTTGAGCATCGACTCATATCTGGGTTGTAATTATTAATTTATTCTAATAAGCCTTAGTGGCCGGATACTTAATTGTGATACAAAATATCTAAGATAGTGTAGAGGGAAGGCTCGAGAATCCCCCTCGTGTATAAATACATGTAATATATGCCCAAAAAAGGTTGTTGAAATAAGAATTTGAATTTTGTTGAGGTTCTTGTCATTATTGCTGAGAAAGAAAATATGAAATACATTGAATTTATTGTTATTTTGATGAGAGTTGTTGTAACTCTTGTAAATGTTTTGCTGAAGGAATATAATAGAGGAGATTTGATTCAATGTCTGAGTTTTCTTATCTCTAAGTTATTTGGGTAATGTTATGTTATCTACTTTTCTATGTTTATATTCATGTGTGTGTATTTCATTGTTGAGTTAATGTAACTTTGATGTTCTGTAAGTTTCAATTGTTTCTCTTCTGAAATCTTGGTGCAAGGAGTGCACAATGTCCATGCAAGGAGTGTGAAGGAAAATTCATTTACAGACTCAATAGCTCATAAGAGATAACGTGAATTTCATAGAGTGAGTGTGAGGAGTGCACATATACTCATTGGATTGTAAAATATTGAAGGACTGACCCATGAAAGGTGCGTATAGGGTCAACACTTAGAGAAGTGTTGAAAAGGTTCAAGAGGAGATCGAGCTCGAGGAGTGCGCAGGATATGTTTCTATGTCTCAAGCTCAGGAGAAGTAACGCAAGTGTGCACCAAAATGCAGTCCAGGTTCCAGAATGAGGAGAAGTGAAAGTGTGTGTCTCAGTCTATCATCCTTAGAGTGATAAAGTTCATGAAGGATAGCGATATTTATTTCTCGAAGGAAGGACCCTTTTGTTTGAAGGTGAAGTGGATGAGATCTTCTCAAGGATGATTTAGATATTTTATAGTCATCAGATCTGAGAAAGGAGCATGGTCATTAATATTCTAAGTTCTTTAGACTTCATTGCTATAAAGAACTTAAAGTATTGTCGCAAGAGTGTGCAAGAAAAACCCTGAAGCTCTAAAGCCCAGAGTAGATCCAGACCATTGGTGCTAGGTACACATGTTGACAGATCTTGGAGTTCAGAATTTGACACTCTGGAAGATATGGGGTGTGATTTGGTTTTGGTTGAAAACCCCCAAAGGCCTAAGGCCCAAAGCCCATCTCGATCATCCTTTTTTTTGGATACATGGACCATTGATTGAGACCCTTCATGTGTTCAAAGTTTGGTACTACATAAGGCATTGTGGTTCAAGGCGTGAAAAGATCTGATGCCCGAATCCTAGAGAAAACCTAGACCATCGATCTAAGGAATACATCATCCATCTCATCTACGAGTTCAAAATTCGCTCATTCAGAGGTATTGCGTGTTAGAGAGGGAAAAAATCCCAAAGCCTAGAGTTCCGAAGTGCTGGAGTTCCCATCGTTTAAAGTTTTAACCTACGATTTTGTCCTAAGATCACATGGATTTCTTTGTTGAAGTGATAATACCCTCGTCAATGCAAATTTGCGTGCAAGGAAAAGGAAAAAGGCATGTGGTAATGAATTTATGAGGGTTTAGAGAGGACTTGAGAGTTAATTTGCATCCTTTGTAAGAATGATCCTAGATCGGGAGATCGTGTGATCCCCAGGAGTGGTGGGGGTTGGAATTAAGTGGCATTAGAGCTTGGTTTTTCTATAGATAATAGGAAAAGGAGGAGATTTTTCCAATACCATCAAGTGGTATTCGAATGGAAAATAATCTCTTTGAGAAAAAGAGAATTTAGAATCATGCCACTGAGAAGACGCAGGGAGAGACCTGTAGTCAATGCAACCATGGAAGAGTAAATGATAAAATTTCATGCAAGGTTGGACGCCATGGAGAAAAAAAAAATAAAAACAGCCAAAGATGGTGACATCACTGAAGCTAAAAGTGAAGATGTAGTAGAAGAATAAGTTGTAGGAGAACAAACTGCAGACGAGCGATTTTTTAGGGTTATTTTCAAGCTGGCAACCAGAGAAAAAATGGAAGTCCTGATAAGATTTGATTCCTCAGCCAAAGTAATTTATAGAGTGATAACAAGTTCAATGGTGTAAAATTATCGTCACAAGTGAGGAGGTATTCCATTGAGGCTTGTAGGTTCCAAGGTACTAATTAGTTTCTAAGTATAATTCCTCGATAATGTGTCAAAGTTGACATGAATAGACTCGTTGAAGGAGGGCCATGATGTATCCCCTATCATCGACAAAAAACTAACATATGAAAGTGATGTGAGATGGTGGATTAAATGAGTATGGAATGACACATGAATGGAAACTGGTAATACTACAGATGGTTAGCTTGGAATAAAAATTATCTTGAACATGTGAGGCAGAAAAAATTACTTGGAAGCATTGACTCGAAGAGTACCAAGAACATAATGTTATGACAATAAGAGAACTCTTTGAATGGAATGAAAAAGTACAACTACACATGGAATCGGTATGACTCAAAGAAAATCAGATTACCCAACTATAATATGAGATGTAAATAGGTGCCATGTTCAAGGGAGACAACTGCCATAATGGACTCCAAATCAATTGACCCACTTCTTTCATTTTTCCCTCCATCATGATTGGTGAGTACCTCTTTGTTTTTTTTTATTGAGATTGAGGAGGATAAAAAATTCTTAGTATAGCTCATCTTCGGTGACTCCCTCAACATATTTTTAACAAACCTAAAGAATGAGGGGTTCGATCCCATATGGGTCCTAGAGTTTGGTCCCATATAGGTCCCTCAATGCATAATTTTACGAGCCCAAATAAGGTAAACTAGGTGGTTTTTCATGTTTAGAGAGTCTGAAAAGAACTTAAAGATGACTCCATGGGTGAATTTTTCATAAATTTAGTCTCCCAAGCCTGAAAAACGATACAAGGGAGAACTCTTCTAGTCATGGTTGACTAAAGTATAATTTTTTTGTAGTTGGTCTTAGGAGGCCAAAAATGGGGGTAAACTACCACTCGAAAGATTCCCTTTCAAAAATTTTAACGAGTGTGAAAGGAAACAGGTTCACTCAACAATATTTCCATGTTTATGGAGTCTAAAAAGAGCTTAAAGGAGACTCCAAAGAGTTCCTTTTTCGTATAGATTTTATGATTCCAAAAAAGAGATAAAAGTATACTTGGTAATGTTGGTGCAAGTTTGATCGGACCAGGGTCATTTTCAGGTTACCAACAAAAGGTGTCGAGTAGTCTAGAGCGTTGGCATTTTCATCTCCTCCAAAGAGAAGAAGTCTCACCCGAAATGCTGCTGAGATAAATAGATAGGGAAGGGAAAGGAAAATACTTAGGAGGATTCACAGAACCTTCAAGATTCACATTGATCTTGTGCAAGAAATATAACTACTAAATAGATCTAAACTCATGTGTGCGATAACTAAACCTACTTATGTTGTGAACAAGAATTTAAACATGGAGACATCATGTGGAAGTCATAAACCATAAAGAAGTACGGTAATGCATAAGTATAACACAAGAAGACACAAAATATTTTTAAAATTTAGATCCTTCTTCATATTATCTTTATATATTTCTTCATTTACAAAATCAAAGACACACAACAATTCTCTTTTACATACTCTTGGCTCTGGACTCATGTTGGGGAGCTCTATTTCCCAAAATGGTGTGAAGGTTACATTACAGACTCAGAACCCAACTGCTCTACAATAGAAAACAACTAAGACATCAACAGTGAGGGAAAGATTGAACTGAACAAAATCACAATTCAACTGAACAACCAAACCCTTTTACAATCATATTCATCCCTATTTATAAGCTAGGTTGTGTCTTCTATATTTTCTTGCACACTTTCTTGTTCTGTTGCAACCACTTTTGCTTTGCTGACGTTGTGTTGTCCTTTTTGCACTTGATTTTTGTTTCTTTTTCTCACTCTATTGTCTAGCTTCTTATGAAACTTGTGCACTCTTACTAGGCCAAAACTTGCACAATTCCTTATAAAAAATGAAAGGCCCAACAGGCTCCAACCAAAAACCTTGACTCGCCCTCGAGTCAAGTACTCATCTCTTTTGTAGCTTCAAGGATAAACTATTGTTTTCCCTTGTCCTGCTTTTATTATTTATTTTTCTCTTATTTTTGTGCTTTCTCTTCTTTTACCTCTTCAAATGAAGGGCCCAACTCTGGGACCAATGCCAAGTCCCTCTTCTTCACTTCTTGGAAACTTCCAACTTTATCCTGCCACTTCTTGGCAAGGAGTGAGGCCTTTGCTATGAAATATTGAGTCACCTCTGTAATACATCCCTTGGGATTGGATGCGATCAATGAGCTCCATTCAAAATCTAATGTTGCATCAACTTGATGCATCTGCATATAAACTATCTGAATGATAGAATGGAAGTCACACAACTCCTTCTTTGTTATGGATCGTGCCTTGAATAAGGTGTTCAATTCATTGTCTGCTTGTTAGATCTAGTCAAACTTCTATTTTTTCTCTAACGGATCCATCATGGCCACAACTTCTTCATTCAACACTTGGATTTTAGTGCACACATCCTCCAAGATCTGGTTGTCTCTAGCGATGATGACCATCCAATCGCTCACTTCCCTAAAAAGATTTGTGCACTCAGTTGTGTGCTTATGTAGTGATTCTCGAGCATTGTTTCCTTCCAATACTAAATTCTCCATCTGCTCCTGCATCTTTTGAGGCTGTTTTTCTACTTATTGTTGAGTTTTCCATAGCTGGACTTCCATATGCTTAGCACGAATGGTGAATTGAGACCATGCTCCTTGGATAAATTCAATCTTATGCTACGGCTTTCCTGCATCACTGGCTTCGGGAAGTTTGGGTGTGACCGTCCAAATATTCAGTGAGGCTTCAACAAGCCTTTCTTGCACTCTTTCTATTCCATGCTCAACCTCGATCTTTTCATGCACTTCTTGTGTCCTTAATTCTTACACAAGGAGCGCTTCATCCCTTGCATATTTGGAAGACCTATCAGTCTGTTGGAGCCTCTTCTCTAGTTGATCAGTGGATTCTCTGATCATTCCAACCAAGTGTGTCACTGGCCACTATGCAAGGTTAGTGGGAGACAGTTCTACATCGCTCGGGGCTCAAGTCTATAGTGGAAGTCCACTAGCCACTGAATGTTTCGAGGGAGTCTCTACTTCCTCCTCCCCTGCGGATGGTCCTGATGCAAGACTCAGCCTTAACGCTTATGGGAAAAGTATCAGAACATTTGTTTTGGCCAGGCAGAGTTGCAACAAATCTATGCACTGCTGAGGGTTTTGGAGAACTAGCTCCATATGTTCCTACGTGGATGTATTTCTCTGCCTGGATGTTGACTTTAGTTCCTTCTGAACCTCTAGTATTTCCTACCCCTTTCTTGCATCTGCTTCCTGAATCATGATTTCCTGGCCACCCTCAACCTTGGTCATTGTGGGGATGTGCTGGGTACTTTGATATTGTGGCTCCTCCACCATTTGGGTGTCCTTTTTTGGCACAAAAGGCGTAAACTGATGGTCCTGGATGTGTAGGTTCATACTAGTCAGTTGCAGGATCTGCTCTAGTACTTTGGATTTGGAACAGAAATGTTTGGTCTCTGCTCAGAAAATTATTTGGTTGCTTCTTAGAGTTCTCGCTCTACTTTCTCTGGGGGATCAAGTTGCATCAGTTCTGGATCTGCGGTTTGGAGTGGACTGGTGGTTTCTAGGGTTGGAAACTAGGGTTGTGGTGGTGATGGAGGGTGCTTAGTGATGATTGTGGATGGAAGGGTGTCAAGCTTAGGGTCATCCTGAATATGGATTATGGGGTTTTCTCTAACCACTGAGCGAGTGTGGGGGATGAAATATGAAAGGGGTTGGGGGTTCAAAACTTTACTCGGCGAGACCCCGATTCTGAACTTCTTCGCTACTAGTTCAATAATGAACACAACACTAATAATATGTTGACATCCTCACCTATCAACACAACTTTTTCTGGTAGTTGCAGGAAGATCAACAACATTATTTTCTTGTGTTCCAATGGTTGCATATCCTCCTCCTCCTCAGATTCTGACTGTGCCAGAGATTCTTTCTTCTGTGGCTCTGAGCCTGATCTTAGCCCTACCCTTACTTCTTTTCCTTTCTTCCTTAGTAGCTCGACAGGAAAAATATAGTGCATCCTCGACTTGCGTGGGTTACATTTAACTCCTAACCAGGACATTACCTCTTTGTCGAAGGACTCCTCGTCTAGGTATAATGGAAACATCCTCGAGTGGAAATCCTCCCTCTTAGCATGCCTCGTCCATGTGAATGTATGATTACGGTTCATACCGAAATAAATGTTCCTTATGTTTCATTTGAAGAGCTTCTGCGGAATGCGCAGCATCTACATTGCGTCTATAAGCCCATTATACCACTTAGAGAACATTGCGGTGTTGAAAGCTATATTCTCTAAATTTTTCTTGGACTACCAGGGCTCGAACATCTTCACAAGGTGCCCCTTTTTTGCTAGTGTTGGAGGTCTTCCCATGGGTGGCTTCCACTTTATCATCGTTAATGCCATCAAAAAATATCTGTAGGTGAAGGTTCCACCCTTATCCTGGGCTTCCTCACAAGACACCAGTAGTTCCTCGAGCAGGTAACTATACTAGTTGAATATTTCTACATAATGGGGCACTTTCTTAGCCCCCTTCCATGGATTCAATAGATATCACAATACTCAACTACTAGTGCTGCTTGGTTTCCTGGAAAAGCATGATATGGAGTGGGGTTATGAAATGGTAAGTTCAAAGACAATTGTGCATCTCCTTTTGTGGGTCCTAGTGAGGATCCCATCAGATTCTGAGGAAGTCCCACTCCCCTCATTCATGGACATTAGTTCACCATATGTCCTTCTATATAACATCCGATGCACCAGACCTATGGTCGTCTTGGTCTAGGTATCCTTAGTTCATGAATATTTTTTGTAAGCGTAGATATTTTCCCTTGTAGTTGTGCCAAATTCACATCTTTTGGGGGTATGGTCACTCTTAGGCTCCCAAGGTATCCCTCCATGGCTTCAATCTTCATCGATTGTTCCAAGGCATCTGTCAAAGTGGCTAGTTGTTGTTGCATTAGTGGAATCTGAGTCAGATTTAGCAATCCCTGAATGTACCATTCCCTTTGATGTTCCTCATGGATTGGATGTTCTAACCTCCCTATAGAATATTTAAACTTCTGGCTATATTCCCAGGCCGATTCATCTTCCCTTTGTTGGATCTCATGCAACTCATACATAGCCTATTGTTTTGACTGAGGTAGTTTAAACTCTTCTATGAATCTTGTCCGTACCTCACCAAGTGTGAATGCTTGACCTTGCATTCCTAGCACTCCTGACTCAATTATCTTGATGTACCACTTGAGAGCGCAACCTCTAAAGGTAGTATGGAACTCAACCAACTTATTCACATTCGGAGTCCCTCTAGATCTCCATATTTCTTCGCACAAGAACCAATGTTGCTCAACATTTTTGTCTCCCTAACTGCATAATTATGGTTATCGAAAAATCAAACCTCTCGCGTGACCAACCATTGTTGATCTTGGTGGTATTATCAAAATGAAACCCAGCGGTCTTGCTTGCGATCTACCACGTGATCCCAATATCCTCCCTGTACTCACACTTCCTCATTGTGACCGACTAACTAATTGTACTGGAACATAACTAGCATGAGAAGGTACTATCAAACTTACCACTTGTATATAAGACACTTGGGGTATGGATCATTCGGGGCTGGCACCACTGGATTCGGGGCAGTTTTATTTGATCTGGTGAATGTGAGTGGGAAATCTTGCTTACAGACTTAGTATGTAAGGGCTCTAGTCATGCATGCAAAAAATGACCATTTAAAGGCCTCTACTTTTTCCTATTCTCCCAACACAAAACCCCGCATTCATGAAATACAAAGGTGCAAACAACATTAGGTAACTCTACCTTAAATCCTTCATTTTATGTTGATCCCTTCGCTTTCACTCGCTCCTTGAATGCAAGCCTCCTCCCAAAGCTGACCTACATTCACACATAGACAAACAGGGAGCTGCAAACATGCATTTCATATACCAATTGTTGGGTTAGATGTGACAATATCATAAAATAAATACATAATTTGAACACATAATATGGTGGGATGAAAAAAGTATTCTTTTTTGTATTAATATTAACAAGAGTAAACTTACAATATGTGGCCAGCACCACTCCTCGAACCTAGTCCTGGGCTCCTCTTCACAATGCACCAATTATTCAACCTCACAATACAATTGCAGGAAATTGGGGAAAAAGGGGGGATAATTTTGGGCAGAGTTTCTATGCTCTTCTTCTTCTCCTCTTAAATGGGACCCCTACCCCTACCCATCTGCAACTTTCCATTTTTCATGCTTTTGTCAGTATACGCAAGTTGTAGAAGGTCTGCATGCGTATTCATGATTACACATGCGAGCTGTAGAAGGCCAGAGCGCATATGGCTCAAAAAGAGGGATTTTTAGAAGAGCTTGGCTCAAGAAATTGGCAAATAGTAGGGCCTGAGGATAGGTATGTAGGTTGGGTGAAAATTAGGATTATAACAGATGCCCCCTAAAATGTGAGGTCAGAAGAGCATCTGATGGACGAAATACTTTACCAATATTCGTCAATGTGCCAAGTGAGTGAGCCCAGGGACCAGCATTCAGGAGCCGCCATCTACAAAATAAAAATTTGTCTCACCAAGGTGGGCATACCCATGCTCGGAATAAAAACTAAAATCATGGCTACCAATCAAATACACTACAGATCCATTTCATATAACTATATAAAGTGTAGCCTCGAGCAATACACATCCGATCTACATCTCAAAATCAAAAGATATACATGTATAGTATCCATCTTCAAGAAGATAAGTGTCGTCTGATGGCTGGAGATGATGCTTTCAGAGCTCGAGAAACAACTTTAATATCTTCAAAACTCGGGTAAGAGTGTACTATTTGTGTATGAATTCACTACCCAGAGGTCTTCGATAGATCGTCGTGAATAGACAAGAGGATCCCGATGATCAGACAGAGAACTTCATTGATTTTGAACAAGGATTTTGATTGGTTTTTTAGGATGGTCGGGCATGAGGACAAGAGACAAAATACAGAAAGGCCAACACGAGCTTGGTAAAAACTTCCCTTGGACAACAACACGATAAATGATGAGACTCAGGAAGCATGATATTGACATACGTTGACGATGCAGGAGGCAACGCCAACTCTCCATATGTTCAGAGGAATAACCAAATGGAGGAGAACACGACTCTATGAGAACAACTTCCTAAGGTCATACTATATCCCAGATCTTTGAAAAACAAACAAAAATATGTTCTTTGTCCAAGGGTGACTCCTTGTGCTGCCAACAAAAAGAAAATACTTTTCCCTTCCTCTTTTTGCGGTATATTTTATTTTTTATTTTTTTTGTCTTTTTCAATAATTTTGGAAAGCTTGAAAAAGAATAAAATAATGCTACGTTACAAAGGAGGATCGGGCGTTGCAAGCATAAAATTTCCAAGTGCATGGAACATAGGGATGCTCAGGGAAAAGGGACATATGCAGGAAAAGGATACTCGGAAAAAATCCTCCATGGGCCAAAGGTGTCAAGATGCAGAGGCAAAGTGCTACAGGGCTTGTGTATAAGGAATGCTTCAGAGGGTTCATTTGAGAGCAACATGGATCCAGCATTATTCCAAAGACACAGGTATGAAAATGTGATTAATAAGACACACAATGGTAACGTCCTTCAATGTAATTTTAACGAGCCCAAATAAGGTAAGCTCGACGGTTTTTCATATTTAGAGAGTCTGAAAAAGCGTAAAAGAAGAATCCATTGGGGTACCTTTTTAGAAGATAGTCTAGTCGGCTCAAAAAAGGGGTAAACTAGTACTGAGCAGATTTCTATTCAAAACCATTTTAACAAGCATGATAAAGACAAGGTCACTCGATAATTTTTTCATTTTTAAGGAGTCTAAAAAAATCTTAACTATGGACTCTGTCAGGAATGTTATTTTGGACCAATTTAACGAGTGTGAAAGAATGAGGTCACTTGACGATCTTTTCAATTTTAGGGAGTATGAAAAGAGATTAACTATGGACTCCACGGGGGTTCCTTTTTCGTAAATTTAGTCCCTCAGGCCCGAAAAAGGGTTAAAATCATACCTGAGAATACTCTTCTAGAGAACTGAAGTTCCTAGAGTATACCTTCGTTCGTATAGTTGACCATCCAGATCGAAAAAGGGGTAAACTACCACCAGACAGACGTGCCTTCAAATTTCATTTTAACGAGCATGAAAGACAACAAGATCGCTCGACAATATTTTCATGTTTAGAGGGTCCGAAAAGAGGTTAAAACAAGACCTGTTTAAAATTTTGGGAGTCCCGAGGGTGAGGTCAAGAATGATAAATAATCATGCAGATGAGGCTCAAACCCATAATCAGGACAAGAATAACAAGGATGCTCGAGTCTATAGTCATTACCATAGGCATGGATGCTGAAAATGCAAGCAAGATCTAACTAGGGCATCCATGAAGGGGAAATCTCTACCATGGAATTATGACACTTCTAAAGAAGAAAAGATGGTTCCGTGTTGCAACTCAGTGGGTTAGATCCTATGGAAAAGTGATAAAGACAACGAGATACAAAAAGTGGAGGTGGAATCCTAACTTAAATGCTCAAGTTGAAAAAATGATATTTTTACCAAAGGACCTTCAAAAATGACCCAAATCCCCCAAAAGCTTCCTGATACCCGAAGTGACCTCTATCGTAACCTTCCCAAAGAAACTCATGAACCATAATAAATGATTTTCAGTTTAGAAAAAATGACAAGGGGGTCCAAAAAGTGACAAAAAGAGGCCAAAAAGTCTATAAATAGAAGCTGGCATCTCATTATCACCATTGCTGATTTGGGAAATTGACTCTGGAGCCAAAAACACCCCTTTGATAAAAGTGTTTATTCTGGGAGCTTCAGTGGATGAAACAAACTTTTGATTGGACCAAGTAAGTACACATTCACTCCTCTTGCATTTCAATTTTTAATTTATGCATTTTATTTCATTTTTGGTGGGGGCATCGACCTTTCAAAAGGGTCAACCCTAGGAATAAGCATGTTGTCTTGGGACATCATGCATATGAACATGTGTAGAAGAATTATTGCATGCGTGTATATGCGACTATCACCACTATAGCCCACATATGCCCCTAATTTTGTGAAAAACTTAAAAATCAAGATCTAACTCTCCTCCTGAACTGGCACTTGCAGGATGTATGTTCACTAGAGGGAAAGAATGAAGACATTGAAATTTTGGTCGATCAGGACCCTGGTGTGACTGTTGCATTGGATCAATGCGGGCTACTGAAATTATACCAACTTCCAATCATGTGGGCACAATCGATGCTATTGAATGCATTGATAGATTATTGGCACCCAGATGCAGAGGCCTTCATGCTTGAAGGTCAGTCGTTGAATCTGACGACAAAGGACATATACTTCTTGACTAGCCTCTCGAGGAGAGGAGAACCAGTCAACTTCCACACATTTCCTTGAGGGCCTCATAACATAGAGGAGTTGATTGGGCTCCATTGTGAGGCAAGGACTGACAAAGTGGGCACACAGGTGCCGATCAATAAGATATCTAATCTATCACTAAAAGTGATAGTACTGTTGATTGGGAGGATAACTGGATCCACTACACTTCACCAAGCATCTCGGGTGCACATGCATTGTGTAGTGCAGTGCTTGAATGCACACATGCTTTATTGGAGCATGACATTACTTGACTACATGAAAAGGAAGTTGATTGAGTGTCACATGCAGAGGCACAATAACTTCGAGTTTGGGACCATACTTTGTGTTGGTTGTGGAGCCTGATTATCTTCCTGATTCAGAGGTCTTTTACTTTCAGCCATGTTTATGCCCCATGAAGTATTTACACCCTAGAAGTATGTACACTCTTCCACGCAGGGGAGTGCAGAGGAGGGGCACCCCCGCTGTGGGGTCTGGGGAGGCTATCCCCTTGGCTGGGGTGTCTGGGGGCAAGCAGGCCCCTAGCGGGGGTTCAGGGGAGAATCCCCCAAAGGAAAAATTGCCTTGTAAATGTATATTGTAATTTCATTGTAAATATGGACCATTCATTATAAGGTTGCAGATCTAACGGTAGAGATTATGTTAGGGTTTTTTTCCCTAGAAGGCAACCCTCTTTTATGAGGGAAATGTATTGCGGCTATGATTGATGGAAAATATTGTATTCTGAGATAGGAGACTGTGAGAGAAAGAAGAGGAAGTTACAACAAGTTTGATATAGGTTGTATCCCTTCATATGCTAGATAATAATAAAGGAAGGAGATGGCAATTTCTCTAGTGGACGGAGCCCACACTGGGTGAATCACGTAAATCTGTGTCTCTATTGTATTATGTATCTTCTGTGTCTTTTTTCCACATTTGTTTTATTTTATTGCTCCACGGTCCTATTTTTCTAACAAATGGTATCAGAGCGAAAGGTAACTCGCAGGAAAAGAGGGTTCGTGGTTTGAGTGGGAGCAATGTCGGAATATGGAAAGTTTAGGGTCGAGAAATTTAACGGCCAAAACTACCAGTTATGGAAGATGCAGATGGAAGACTATTTATATCAGAAGTATCTATTCCTACCATTGGGTGGAATATCAAAGAAGTCGATGGCTACGAAGGATGAAGAATGGGAGATTCTTGACATAAAGGCTCTAGGAACAATACGGATGAGCCTGGTAGCGTTGGTGGCTTTCAATATTTCCAAAGAAAAGACAATGAAGGGTTTGATGGAAGCATTGGCCAAATTGTATGAAAAACCCTCGGCGTCCAATAAGGTATTTCTAATGAAGAGATTATCTAATATGAAGATGTCAGAAGGTGGGTCTGTTGCTGATCATTTAAATGATTTTAATATGGTTACTAATCAACTAAGTTTTGTAAAAGTGGACTTTGATGATGAGGTCAAGGCTCTTCTAATTTTGTGCTCATTGCCAGCAAGCTGGAACGTCTTGGTCATGGTTGTAAGTAACTCTGTCTCAGGTTCAAATACTTTAAAATTTGATGATGTTGTTGGTGTTATCCTTAGTGAGGAAATGCGATGGAAAAGCATTGGTGAGACATTAGGAAATCCATTGAACATGGAGAACAGGGGAAGACAAAAGGATAGAGGAAAGGGTTTCGGGAACCATGGGAATTCTAGGAAGGGCATATCCAAATCTAGACTTGGAAAGATAGAGCGTTGGAATTGTGGGAAGAAAGGACATATGAAGAAAGATTGCAGAGCTCCAAAGAAACAAAGAGATGGATAGTAGGAGAGAAATCAGGAAGCAAATGTAACAGGTGATGTGTTACAAGATGATTTGATTCTTTCTGTAGATAATATTTTTGAGTCTTAGGTAGTAGATTCAAGGGCTTCATTTCATGGCACACCCCATAGGAAACATTTTCTAGATTATGTTCAAGGTGATTTTGGACAGGTTCATTTGGGTGACGATGCACCATGCAAAATTGTTGGAATGGGAAAGGTAAAAATAAAGCAATGCAATGGAAACCAATGGTTGTTGAAAGAGGTAAGACATGTTCCAGATTTAAGGAAAAATCTAATTTCAATAGGGAAGTTGGCAAGTGAAGGTTGTATATCCATATTTACAGATAAGACGTGGAAGGTCATCAAAGAATCATTGGTGATAGCGAAAGGAGAGAAGGTAGGTACATTGTATTTATGTACTGGTAATACTGACTCTTCTATCTCTTTAGCTTCTACAGGAGTGGATATCTGTGGCATCATAGGCTTGGACACATGAGTGAGAAGGGGATGTAGATAATTCACAAAAGAAATTTGTTTCCAGATCTTAAACAAATTGATTTGGACTTCTGTGAGCATTGTGTTTATGGAAAACAGAAGAGAGTCAGATTTCTCAGAGTCGGAAAAGAAAAGAAAAGTGAAAGGTTAGAGCTTGTGCATACATATGTATGGGGACCAGCTCAGGTATCATCTCTTGGTGGATCTCATTATTATATTACTTTTATTGATGATGCAAATAGAAAAACTTGGGTTTATTACATTCAACAAAAATCTGATGTTTTTTATACTTTTAAGAAATGGAAATCTTTGGTTGAGAATGAGACAGGAAAAAAGTTGAAGTGTCTCAGATCAGATAATGGAGGTGAATATTGCAGCAAGGAGTTTGATGATTACCATTCATACCATGGGATTCATAGAGAGAATACAGTTCCAAGAACACCACAAGAAAATGGTGTGTTATAAAGGATGAACAGGACAATCATGGAGCGTGCAAGGAGTATGAGATTGCATGTTGGTTTTCCCTTATAGTTTTGGGCAGATGTTGTAGATACTGTTGTTTACTTAATAAACAGAGGACCTTCAAGCTCTTTGGATGGTAGAATTCCAAAGGAGGAATGGACAGGGAAAAAGGTAAATTATTCTTTTTTGAAAACTTTTGGTTGTGAAGCATTTGTCCATATTGATAAAGAAAATAGAACAAAGCTTGAGGCAAAATCCAAGAAGTGTACCTTTATTGGATATGGTGTTAATGATTTTGGTTATCGCTTATGGGATTATGAAAATAACAAAATCATTAGGAGTAGAGATGTCATATTGAATGAGAAGGTCATGTACAAAGATCAGTTGCAGGGAAAGAAACAGGAAAAAGAAAAACAAGAATACAAAGTGCTTGATGAGATCACTGAAAAATAAATTCCAAAGGAACCAGAAAATCAAAATGTACAACAACAGGAGCAGCAGGTACCTCAAACACCTACAAGTGTTGTTATAAAATCTATCAGGTTAAGTATACCCCCTGAACGATACTCTACTTCATTTCATTATTTATTGTTGACTGATTCTGGGCAACCAGAATGTTATGAAGAGGCAATGCAGGTAGACACCAAAAGGAAGTGGGAGCAAGGCATGAAAGAGGAAATGGATTCCTTGCTAAATAACCATACTTGAGACTTGGTTCAGTTGCTTTCATGAAAAAAAGAATTTCAGAATAAATGGGTTTATAAGTTGAAGGAAGAAGATGGAGGAGAAAAGTGGTACAAGGCTAGACTTGTTGTAAAGGGGTTTGCACAAAAGAAAGGTATAGATTTTGATGAAATATTTTCTCCTATTGTTAAAATGACTTCAATTAGAACTATTTTAAGTCT
>ML785664.1:706329-745019 GCA_009831015.1 Picea engelmannii | reverse complement strand
AAAACCAGTTAGTACACCTTTGGCCAGCCATTTCAAATTAACTAAGGAAATGTGTCCCAAGACATAGGAGGAGATAGAATACATGTCTAGGGTCCCATATTCATCAACAGTTGGCAGCTTGATGTATGCAATGGTTTGCACAATACCAGATATTGCACATGCAGTGGGAGTTGTGATAGATATATGAACAATCTAGGTAAAGAACATTGGGAGGCAGTAAAGTGGATTCTCATATACTTGAGAGGTATTGCTAATCATGCATTATGTTTTGGAGGTTCAGAAATTGTTCTACAAGGATATGTTGATTCAGATATGGCAGGTGATAAGGATAGCAGGAGGAGTACCACAAGGTATGCGTTTACTATATGTGGAACAATAGTAAGTTGGATTTCAAAACTGCAAAAGGTTGTTGCACTTTCAGCAACAGACACAAAGTATGTTTCTGCTACAGAGGTTAGTAAAGAGATGATTTGGTTATAGAGGTTTATGGAGGAATTGGGAAAGAAGCAAGAGAATAGCAAGGTGTACTATGATAGTGAGAGTGCCATTAATCTTGCAAAGAACTCGGCCTTTCATTCGAAGACTAAGAATATACAGTTGATTTACCACTTCATACAATCTGCTTTGGAAGATGGACAATTGAAGTTGGAAAAGATACACACTGGCCAGAATCCTGCAGACATGTTAACAAAGGGAGTAACCAGGGAGAAACTGAGTTCCTGCTCAGTTTCATTTGGTCTTCAAGAATGAATATGAAGATGAGAAATTTGGCAGGTCCAAGAAGGTTCAGAGTCCAGCATATACAACAGCAGTGGAGTTGTTGAGATCAGTCTCCAAGTGGGAGATTGTTGGTTGTGGAGCCTGATTATCTTCTTGATTCAGAGGTCTTTTACTTTCAGTCATGTTTATACCCCATGAAGTATTTACACCCCAGAAGTATGTACACTCTTCCACATGGTGGAGTGCAGAGGGGGGGTACCCCCTCTACAGGGTTCGGGGGGGCTATCCCCCCAGCTAGGGGGTCTAGGAGCAAGTGGGCCCCCAGTGGGGATTCAGGGGCGAAGCCCCCAAAGGAAAAATTGCCTTGTAAATGTATATTGTAATTTCATTGTAAATCTAGATCGTTCATTATAATGTTCCAGATCTAACGGTAGAGATTATGTTAGGGTTTTTTCCCCTAAAAGGCAACCCTCTTTTATGAGGGAAATGTATTGCAGCTATGATTGATGGAAAATATTGTATTCTAAGATAGGAGACCCATATATGGTTGTTCCTCCTGGAGCAGTGCGAGGAGAGTTGGGCAAGCTTTTAATTTTCATAGTTTTTAATTTTTATTTTATTTTATATATATCATTTTTTTGTGTGTGTACTAGAGTATCTAACAATGATTTGTTTATTATGTGAATACATGGGACCAATGCATCCGACCAATTTTGCGAGGACCAGATGACATCCTCGTCCAGAGGCGGGAGTAGTCAGAGCTATCATATCGGTAGGAGCAGTAGGGGGGCCTCAACCTGGGGAGGTCGAGAGAGTTTTGAGGCAAGTAGAGCGGAACCTTACCGCTCTTACTTGTGTTGTGCCTATGGCAGAGATTGAGGATTTGCCACCCTCTATGCAGCCTCACATAGTTGGGGTTCCACAGACTTGTGTCCAACTTTTTCGGCATTTGAAAACATTGTTGTACACTATAGCCGGGCCAACAGGACCCGCCCTTAGCTAGGTTGGATTGTTTATGTGTCGTGAGCACTTTTGTACATTTTTTAGGGCATAAGCCCCGTGACTCCTACTGTGTATATTTTTGAGGCGTTCATGCCCACACTATACTCTAATACATTTTTCGACACACACATACACACACACACACACACACACACACACACACACACACACACATATATCTTTTAATGCTTTATGGATTATGCTACAAATGTATTTACATGTGCGTGTGTGTTTTTTATCTTTACATGTGTGCAAAATGCCAATCTAATATATGATTAGCTAGAGTATCAGTGATGTGATTTAATCTCCTAGGAACATGAATGTAAGTAATGTAATCAAAACTTCATTCTAAGAGACGTACCCTAAGGAACCATCGGTGTAGGGTAGGGTCGTAAACGCGGTAAACACCATTTAATTGAGACACAACCAGTTGAGCATCTAAGTAGACCCGGAGGCAAGAGATACGATGTGGAAAAGAATCATGAAGCAACTCTATGACTGCGTTGTATTTGGCAACGTTATTTGTAGCATTACCTAAACAGATACCTCCCGAGGATAACAACTGGCCTTGAGATGTAAAAATCACCCAAGCTGCGAAAGCAAGCCTCCGAGTGTGTCTACTAGCACCGTCCATAAACCGCACAAAAACCTCTGATTCACTTGACATCTTCCATAGTGAAAAGAATGTCATCAACAATGACACTTGCATAAACGAAAAAGACAAAAAGTAAGAAAAACAAATGTACAAAGAATATACATATGTGACAATAAGTCACAAAAGGCTACCCACCTACGAGTAATACTTCTTGAGGTAGAACCCATTTCTAGGCTCAGCCAAAGCATTTCCCTCAAAGTCAACCAGACGATAAGAACCTTTTTTAAGAACCTCTTTAACAATGAACAGTCTGAACCACATGGGTTTGAAATTGCATGCACCTAAGGGATCCTTATCTTGGTCATAGACTAGGACAAGGTCACCTTCAGATAAAATCCGAGGGAGAACGGACCAATCATACTGACACTTAACTTTTTGTTTGTGAGCCTCATTGTCCAAGGCTGCGTCTTGACGCTGCTCATCGAGTTGTTCGAGATGTAATAACTGCTCTTCAAGCATTGAAGTGTCTGGAAATAACTGTACTACAAATTTTAAAGAGGGGATATGACATTCTATGGGTAAAATGGCTTCTAGCCCGTAAACAAGTTGAAAAGGTGAGAAACCAGTTGCAGTCTTGACAGACATTTGGTAGGCCCATAACATAGAGTACAACATCAAATGCCAATTTGATTTGGCTGAATTGATCGTTCGTTGTAAAATAGTCTTGAGGGACTTATTCATAGCTTCCACTTGACCATTCACTTGAGGGTATTAAGGTGACGAATGTTCTTTCCTTAACCCAAGATTTGATGTTAACTATATCATCATTTTATTCTGGAAGTGACTACCATGGTCATTGACAATGTCTCTCAGGATGCCAAACCTTGCTATAATCTGGTTGAACAAAAAGAGAGTTGTTGTCTCTTCATCATCCTTGAACGTTGGCATAGCATCAACCCACTTCATAAAGTAGTCTACTGCTACGATGATATAATGGTGCCACCTTGCTGAAGGGGGGTTGCATGTAGTGTAATCAATCCCCCACTTGGTGAAAGGACCAATGGTAATGACGGGAAACATAGGAGTAGGTTGTACCCTCATCTTCAGAGAGAATATTTGACATGGGTGGCACTTCTTCACCGATTTAACACAATCTTTGATTAATGTCAGTAAAAAATAATCAGCGTGTAAGATCTTTTGGGCTATTTCTAACCCAGACATATGGCTTCCACATACTCCAGTGTGGCAATAATTAAGGATGATTTCTACTTTTTCATGAGTGAGACATCGGCAAAGGATGAAATCTATGCCTCGATGGTACAATGTGTCTTTGAGTATAATATAGTTCTTGGCCTGATGGCATATACGACAACGCTCATCACGAGAAGCAGAGGTGAGGCACTTCAAAGTCTAGAGATATAAAGTATATCTCCATACTAGGGGTCTGAAGATGCGATCAAAAACATGTCTCCTTTAATAGGTGACTCTTCGGGCATAACATCACCTAACTCGACTGAAAGTTCCGATATGAGTTCCGCAAAGACCATTGACTTTTTGGATTTTTATGAAACAAAATCTAAGTCAAATTCTTGGAGGACAATTATCCATATACTGATCTTTCCACCAATTACTCGTCGTCTCAACATGTAATGAAATGGATTCACAATGGAAATGACGGTGGTCTTGCGAAACAAGATATAATGATGGAACCGTTGGACAGCATGAACTGCGGCCAAGGCAAGTTTTTCAATGTGGGAATAATTAAGTTCCAGTCCAACCATGCCTCAACTCAGATAATAGATCACGTACTTGGAAAGCACATCATCCTCCTGAACCAAGACCATACCGATGGTCGACTCTACTACATCCAAGTACAATAAGAAGTCTTTATTATAATTGGGTGGCCAAAGCAGAGGGACAAACGTG
The DNA here is from genome assembly GCA_009831015.1 of Picea engelmannii. Classification (NCBI taxonomy): domain Eukaryota; kingdom Viridiplantae; phylum Streptophyta; class Pinopsida; order Pinales; family Pinaceae; genus Picea; species Picea engelmannii. The sequence goes on along the minus strand of ML785664.1, from coordinate 740,776 downwards.
AGGGCATGTTTCAAAGCATCAAACGAGCACTGAGCAACTTCATCCCAATGAAAAGGGACGTCCTTCTTGAGAAAACGCATAAATCCCTTTTTGATCTCGGCATAGTTTGCAACGAAACGCTGTAAGAAGTTCTCATTTCCCTACAAACTCTGAAGTTGAAGGATCATGCGTGGGGGAGGCAACTACACTATTGCCTCAACCTTGAGAGGATCGACCATGATCCCCGTTGTCAAAACTATGAAACCTAGCAGACAACCTGACGTAACGCAAAAACTGCACTTGTTTGGATTCAAGCAAATTTGGTAGTAGTGACATCACTCAAACATGATTCTGAGGTGCTTAGTATGATCAACTCTCTTACGCGATTGTGATGCTAAGTCATCAAGGTAAGCCTCAACTATATGTTTGAGATCATGGAAAGCGAACGACATGGCCCACTGAAAGGTACCTGTAACATTTTTCAGACCAAAAGGCATTTTACGATAAGCGAATGTACCTCAAAGAAAAATGAAAGTGGTGTGTGTTGGTCTTTGGGTTTGATCTATATCTGATTGTAGCCCGAAAAACCATCCATGAAATAAAAGGCCTTGCATCCTGTGCATTCATCGACTATTTGGTTAATAAATGGTGTGGGGAAATTATCCTTTGGACAAGACTTATTCAAATCACGGAAGTCCTTACAAACGCAAATCGTACCCTGTTTCTTATCAACTGGAACAGGGTTTGACACCCATTGAGTCAAGTGAATGGCATAGATAAAACCTTCCTTAAGAAATTTCTCTACTTCATCTTTGATAGATGTTTCTTTCCTAGGATTGACTAGATGAAGCTTCTATTGGACTAGCTTAGCGTTAGGATAAGTCGTGATTTCATGTTCAACAATTCTTAGATCAATGTCTGACATTTTCTCATAAGACCAAGAAAAAACGTCACGAAATTCTTTAAATAAATCCGTGTAGAATCGAATCTCTTCAGGGGAGCAATCAACTCCGACGAGGACATTATCCATGATGCCAAGGGTTCTGGAGATATCAATAGGTATCATGTCAGCAATGGCTGCCATATTACCCTTATCATGGACTACATGCATAGCCAAGGGATTGATAGGACAAGACCTATCTCTAGTCATAGTCAAAGTGAATTCTCCTGCTTCAATTCTTCTTAACTCTGGGAGGAAGTAAGATCTGTAATGGAGATCATCCTGAGGTTTGTCTGGACTGGTCATTGCCTCTATGATTGCTTCTTTGGAGGGCAGGACTAAGTCTAAAGAATCGGTATCAGCAAGGGAACTTCGAGCCCAAGTAGGCTCTGAAATCGGATCTAACTCTTGCGCAGGAGTCGGATGGGGGTTGATGGAAGTTTGTTGGACTATAGAGTATGAAAAGTTTTTCATGGACAAGTGTATGGCCATGCCATGGTTCCCTGTCCCTTCCATCATGCTTGATGGGGAAGGAAGAGTCCACGGATTGTGAAAGTAAGTCGTACGAAATGATGAGACTTGAAAAATCTCAACCTTAGGCTAGTTTGACACGAACTTAATATCTTTGGGAGGGGGCGGGTAATCGAAAGTACCCATCAAAGGTGGTCACAAACCAACCCCTATGTTGACGATGTCGTGTTGAGGGTTGTCGATCATAGGGACTGTCGATGTCCCCGATGAAGGGTCAGGATGGGAGAAAGACAATTGATCAATGGTCACTATCCGGTCCTCATGTGGAGACAACAAGACCTGGAAAATAGTAGCAACCACTACTTGCACAGCATAAGTCCAACTCCTTCCTAACAAAATATTATAGTTGTGATGACAATCAACTACTTCAACTTTGATGCACATGGTTTTCCCCGCTAACTGCACGAGGAAAGAGGGAATGATGCCATGTGGTCAGAAAGAACGATCGTCGAAAGTGGTAAGAAGAGTTGGTAATGGAGACAAAATGGGCTGGCCTATGGCCTTCCAACCCACCAAAACATTACGCATGTTGAGGCACCCTCATCAACCACTGTGCGAAAAATGTTCCCTGTAAAATTTTTCATGGTATAATCCACTACTATCTGAAACACAACATGGTAAGGAAGACGAGGTTTTAATTCGGTCATATCAAGCGTGATCGTGCCTGAATTACAAGTCTCAATAGATCCTAAAGAGGCTAACAGAGCCTTTCTCTAGGAAGGGCAACTCTGGAGGACTTCCAAAACAGACATCGCACAAGGGGTTTGTGACAAATCCTCCACCACAGAGTAGCTCTGGGCATCCCTTGCATTCAGGTTGTGAGAAGATTTATTGAATGCACCTTTTGGGATGGGTGTCATTGTTTCTCCCAACGTCTTCTCAATATGGAGAGGAAAAGAGGGAATCTCAGCTTGTTTACTCTTCTCAGAGGAGCTAGGCATTTTGTAATCATGTGCTCTGGTTTATATATATGCATCACCTTTCATCATATACACATTCGTGGATGAAGGATTACTCAAAGATGGAGGAGTTCCTTGACTACCCCCTTCCGAGCTCGCCGAGGCTTGAGTTAAATTTTTCCCATGTTGGAATGGGTTTGTTAACACAACAGGTTATTGTTGTGCCAATAACTTTTGGGCCTCCAGGAGCTGAGGGCACTAATAATTTGGGTGGTCTTCCATGCATAGATTACATGGATACTTCAAATTTTTCTTTTCATTGTTTCCCCCACCATCATTATTGGTAGGTTTCTTATCCCCTTTACCCTTCTTTTGTTGTTTCTTCTTCCCTTTAGGCTGCTGGTTGGCCTTCGGTTTTGTCGATTGTATGTTGTGTACATCCGACATTTGGGTAGGGGGAGTAGTTGGACATGTGGTCTGGATGGATGCTTTTTGTTGTATCGACAATTGTTGCAATTGTTTTGATAGTGGATCAGCAGTCTTAGTTTGTGTTGAACCGACAATACCATCGGCATGTGGTCCATCTCTCTGTCTGGTTTTGTCAAGAATTGACCTAGGTGCATCTGACAAGATTTCATAAAGTAGGCCAGATTGCGAATAAATCAGCTCAAGTTGTTGAGCTCTCATTGTCACGTCTTCTTCAGAAAAGACTCCTGACATTGCTACATCTTTGGATAACTAGGGTACCAAAGACTTAAGGAACCACTCCAACAAAAATTCTGGTGGGACTTGTACTTTTATCAAACTCTTCTGGCATCTCCATTCTCAGATGTGATCGGAGATATGGACCACCTTGGTCTACTCAAAGTTGGCCAACAATTCGGTGTCGGCATCGTATCTCACAGGTAATTGGAAATGGTTTAAGAAATCCATTGCCAATTCACCGAAGGAAGAGTATCTTGAGCGTTCAAGCTCAATGTACCATTTCATAGAACTCCCTATGAGAGTGTGTTAAAAAAATCATAACTGGAGGGAGTCATATTTCAATGAGTTAGATGAGTACCAAAGATGAAAAGTAGTCACATGATCGCCTGGATCTTCATTAGGTTTGTATTCAAACTTGGGAATGTCCGAAGGCAACTTGGTCGGAATAGGAGGCCAATGCGGATCATGATAGATGGGGTCATTCAACAGCCTCGTTAAGTCAGGCAAATGAAAAGTTTCCAGGAATGGTAGTTTGGGTTGTTGATTATGACCGTGGAAAAAGGGGCCTAGATTTTGACTGGCACCAGGTTGCTAGGAAAATTTTCGCTGCTGGCCAGGATTTTGGTAAAAACCTTGTCCAGGACCAACGTATGGATTTTGTGCTTGTTGAGGCATCATCGGCTGACTTCCGTAGAAGAACAAAGGAGGTTGGTCTTTCATTGAGGTCCAGGGATTTTGAGAGGGGAAGCCCCTTGTTGACCCGATGGGCATAGGTGTTGAACCTTGTCTAGGGTTCCAATGACTTCGGAAAGGGTTTCCCCCTATTGACATCCATGACTAGGAAGTTGATCCTTGCCAAGGATTCCAAGGTCCTTGGGGGGAAGGGATTCCTTGGTTTGCCCCCTATACAGGAATAGTACACTTCATAGGATTCAGTTGTCCATAACCTGGGTTGCCCTTGGTGGGGAAAGCAGTGGATGAGAAAGCATTGTTAGAAAATGCATCGAACAAAGAGAATGGTGTTGAACTTATCGACTGACTATTATAAGGTAGTCCTTGACTACTCACTCCATATGAACCATATTTCGTACTTGGCCCAGAGGATTGAGGGTGCGTACCACTGAGTGAATGGAAAGAAGGAGGTATGTGACCCCCTCCATAAAGGAAAGCACTATAAGAAGCTATAATTCCCCCTGTAGTTCCTTCCAGAGGAGTGTTTGAACTCCCTGCCCCTAGAATTAGAGTTGGTTGAGTGGAGTGAAAAAGGAAAAAATTTGGATCGAAGCTAGGCATTTCGTATGTGAACAGAGGGCCTGTTGCATTCTGAGAAAACAGAGCAGTGATCGTCGCCAAAGATGGGAGCAGACCATTTCCCGAAGTAGAGGTAGTCGAGACCATAGTGGCTCGAATTGGCAATGGTTGGTTAGGAGGTGGGACACCCCCAGTTGTGACAGTCGTAGAGGGAATATGAGAATTCCTTGAAGAACATGCGGGATTTGGTTCCATCTCTACTTGGGATCCTTCCAAACTCTCATAAGGATAGACCTGTACGACAACGGGCATCGAAAGATCCGTAATCAGAGGGTTGTTAGGACCAAGAGCTTGCACTCCAAGGTCAGTGATGGTTTGTTCCTATGATATGATATGTTCTTCTCTCGAAGGTGGGTTGGACATAGTTACCCGTGTCCCAGTTTCTTCAAATGACCCTTGTTGGTCTATCTTCCACCTTAGCGGAGGTGGGGGTGGCTCTAGATCGATCGGTGGTAAGCCAAGAAGCCTTCTCGACCGATAGAGCTACTGATCCTCCACTGTGTGAGAAGATCAAATACATGCTAAGGCCTTTCTAACTGATTGAGAAACAAACACACTCTATCAAAAAATTCCTATGAGATAAAATAGACAGTCACTAGCTAGTTGGAAGAATAGTTACAACAACCAACACTACAGAAACTTACCGGTGCAAGTGAAAATCAAATACGAAAGAACCCTCCAGGTATACTCTGCAAAGTGTGGCTCATTTTATGTCCTAGTTACCACAGTATACCCCCATAGTCACCTGTGTAAATCACTAGAATGATAGGCAACTAGGTTTCCAACTCGCGAATAGTTGTCAAGTGGGTATAGTCAATAGTTGGGTGGACCGCAATGAACAGGGTATCAAGCTCGAAACCTATCCAGGGTATCGAGAGAAAGTGTTCTGGAAGATAACTGAGGACCTTGAATGGATTCAATACCCACGAAGCTCCGTGTCAAGTGCTAACGACAGAATCCTAGGACAAGCCCTCTATATGCATTCCCCACTACGCTTGGTCCAGTTTTAGAGGGGTTATCTCCACAACCATTCCACATGCAACCTCGTATTTATCCCCTGTGTTAGATGGGGGTCCCAAACAAATTTCACGGTAACTGGACTTTGAACACTCCCTAACTCAGACTTTTATGTTTGTGTTTGGTAGCCTTGAAGAGTTTCCTCTCCAACCTAAATCAAGGCTCTAGTCCTAGACTTGTTGGTGTACCCTATAAAACATAAAGTCTAATAGATTTTATTTAAACATTTATTTTAGTGGTTATTTTTAAAGTCATAGGAGATGATAATGAAACCAGTGATGTTTTATAGTGACGAAAAGAAGAACATGCAAAGTGCTTAAAACAAAACTACTTCTTCAAAAAGAATTTACTTTAACCAATTTTTCAAAATTTCTTTCTAAGATCTTTTGACAAGAAACTGAAAACAAGCTTTCACTTGACTACGAGTTACTTATTGTCCTAAGTCAATCAACCAAGAACTTATAAAAATGAACTTTTTCCTGATAATCTGTGCAAACACTTGACTACTTAACCAAACAAAGAAAGAATCTACTTTTTTTTATTGTGCCTCAAAAAACAAGAAAAACTAAAGATGGAAGATTTCTCCTTTTCTGAAGCAAAAAATGGTAAAAAAGCCTAAACAAGACAAGGCCAAGAAAATTTTCTGGCCAACCACTGATCGTGGGGAGATACTGACAACCGAGAAGGAAGATCAGATTGACTCACTATCTCATAAAAAAAACTAAAAAAGAAACAGAAGAAGACTTTGAATGAAAAATAAATCCATAATGGAGTCCAAACCTAGGCTAAGATGCTATGACAAAGACCACATTCAGACAAGAAAGACCCTGGGAAGTAAAAAATTGACAGGGAGGAGGATGAATACCTCTACAAAATTTTCTGGATAGGTACACGACTGTCTCTTCAATAGCTAGCGTGCATACGTGGGCTATAGAAGGGCATTGCGTGTGTTCACGTGGGAAAGCCCACTGTAGGCCGCGTGTGCCTCTAAAAACCTTCAAAAAAAAAGAAGAAAAGAAGTAGCTAAGCCTCAGCAAAGGATAATAGTATTGAATGCCATAACCCCTTAAAGGTAAAAAACAACTTACTTTGACGCAAAGAGGCAAGAAAAATATAGCAAAACAAAGCTAATCCTGAGGTTTTTACCTGACTATGGACTGTTCAATCAGAGACCTAGAAGGACCCAAAAGATCCCCGAGAAGGATCACTTCTACAGAGGAGAGGATGACTACATCTTCCTGAGAAGGGTTTCCTGGGCTCTCAGACACGCAGCTAGCACCTCATCAATAGGCATACATACGTGGGTTGACTAAAGGTAGGGTGCATGCATACATGTTTTGTCCTACTACAGGGCATGTATGCCTCTTAAGACTCTCAAAAACATAAAATAAATAGTCAGGTAAGCAGATCAGGGAAGACTAGTATTGAGAACTAGAACCCCTCAACATTCAAACTTCTTGTAGAAACTCAAAAAAGGCAGTAAAACCAATTTCAAAATACCCAATAAAAAATCCCCAAAGAACCCTAGAGACTCCCCATTGGAGTCACCAATTCTGAATGTGAGTGGGAAATCTCGCTTAGGGACTTAGCATTTAAGGGATCTAATCATGCATGTAGAAAATGACCATTTAAAGGCCTCTACTTTTTCCTATTCTCCCAACACAAAACCCCGCATTCATGCAATACAAAGGTCCAAACAAGATTAGGTAACTCTAACTTAAATCCTTTTTTTGATGTCAATCCCTTCACTTTCACTCACTCCTTGACTGCAAGCCTCCTCCCAAATATGACCTACATTCACACATAGACAAACAGGGATTTGCAAACATGCATTTCATATACTAATTGTTGGGTTAGATGTGACAATATCATAAAATAAATACACTATTTGAACACATAATATGGTGGGACGAAAAAAGTATTCCTTTTTGTATTAATATTCACAAGAGTAAACTTACAATATGTGGCCAACACCACTCCTCGAACTTGGTCCTAGGATCCTCTTCAAAACACACCAATTACTCAACCTCACAATACAATTGTAGGAAATTGGGGCAAAAGGGGGGATAAATTTGGGCAAAGTTTATATGCTCTTCTTCTTCTCCTCTTAAATGGGACCCCTACCCCTTATTTTATAGGTAGTTATCCGGTTGAATGACTAGCCATAGGCAGTCAAATGGTTTTAGCAATTTATCGAAACTCTGTTTCCTATTTGCAACTTTCCATTTTTCATGCTTTTGCTAGTATACACGGGCTAGAGAAGGCCTGCATGCGTATGCATGATTGCACATGCGGGTTCTAGAAGGCCAGGGTGCGTATGGCTCAAAAAGAGGGATTTTTAGAAGAGATTGGCTCAAGAAATTGGCATATAGTAGGGACTGAGGCTAGGTATGCAGGCTGGGTGAAAATTAGGCTTATAACATATGTGGGGTCTCATTTTCTTCCATTGGAGTGGTCTCTTCAGTCGTATTCCCGATATTTCCTGGCATCGGGGCTGAATCTTCTCTTTATTATTCAAGATTCATGTCATATTCCTCCTCTCTTATGTCTACACCTTCTCCTTCTTGTCCAACCTCCTGGGGACTTCTTTCTCTATGTGCTTATCTCTCACTTAATATTTGACTAGCCCGTCTTTCCTATCTCCTTATCTTCTGCAACTCTTCCATCTTTCTTTCCTCTACTTCTCCTAGTCCAACTTCTTTCTACAACTTATCAGACTATCTTGTTTCTTTATTGATCTTGCCACACCAACACTTATCAACTATGGTGGATATTTTCAAGGCTCTCTCATCTCTTGAGTCCATTTATTGCAGTCCCCCCCCCCCATTTGTCAAATAACCCTTCTCCTCTCTCAGGCCATGACTTTACCCCATCCTCACCCTACCCCAAGCGAGGGTGTTTACACTGCCATCTCATTCGAGGTCATAGACAACATCCCCTCTTGCATCAAGAAAAAATTAATCCACAGGGGGGATTTCTCTCAATAGTCTTCCCCTTGCGTCTTTCTTGAAATTCGCCTATGCTCACGAAAAATATTGGTGGTTCTCAGCTGCAAACACGATAATGTATCATTCTAATGTCGTATTGAACCAAAAATCAATCACTTGTGTGGCTGGACGATCCAGCCGATGAAGTGCTGCAATATTTTCTGTGTCCCAAGTACAAGTCCTCTTGACTCATTCTTGGAACACTAAAGCTTCTTGGAGCCTATTTATCCAATGGAAAATTTCTTCCAAGAACTTAACCCAGAATATCTCGTATTGGTCACTTGATCTTTTTGAGTAAAATATTGCCTCATGAGTATCTTCCATCGATTTTCCCCTCATCTCTGCTTAATTCCATATGAAGGCATCACAGTTTCTTTCCCACCATTGGTCAATATTAGATCTGCGAATCCGCAAAAGAATCCTCCCTTCAGGTTCCCTTTTCACACAGGCCCCGACAACAGAACCTTTTTGTTGGCACAAGTTTGATCAGACCAGGGTCCTTCTCAGGTTACCAACAAAAGACACTGAGTAGTCTAGAGCGTTGGAATTTTCATCTCCTCCGAAGAGAAGAAGTCTCACCCAAATCACTGTTGATACAAATAGATAGGGAAGGGAAAGGAAAAGACTTAGGAGGATTCACAGAACCTTCAAGATTCATCCTGATCTTGTGAAATACATCTAACTACTAAACAAATTTGAACTCATGTGTGCAAGAACTAAACCTACTTATGTTGTGAACAAGCATTTAAACACATAGACATCATGTGGAACTCATAAACCATAAAGAAGTATTGTAATGAATAATTATAACACATGAATACACAACATATTTTGAAAATTTAGATCCTTCTTCAGATTATCTCTAGACATTTCTTCATTTACAAACTCAGAGACACACAACAACTCTCTGTTACAGACTCTTGGCTCTGGAGTCATGTCACAAATCTCTATTTCCCAAAATGGTGTGCAGGTTACATTATAGACTCAGAACCCGACTTCTCTACAATAGACAACAACTAAGAAATCAACAGTGAGGGAAATATTGAACTGAACACAATCACAATTCAACCGAACCCTTTTACAATCATATTCATCCCTATATATAAGCTAGGTTGTGTTTTCTGTCTTTTCTTTCATTCTTTCTTGTTTTGTTGCAACCTCTTTTTCTTTACTGGTGTTGCATTGTCCTTTTTGTTTCTTTTTATCACTCTATTTTCCAACTTCTTCTTGATCTTGCACACTCATACTAGTCCAAAACTTGCGCAATTCCTTATAAAAAATGAAGGGCCCAATAGGTAACCTATTCCAGTGTATTAACGAGCACGATAAAGAAGAAAGACTAAGATTGGTATAGAAAAAAATACTATGTTATGATGGGAATGACCCCCAACCGAGGATCACTCATAGAAGTGAATTTCTATAGAGGTATTTTTCCCCTAGCTTTCATGATAGAAGTTATTGTCTTCATTCCAACATGATGTCCATATGCTAGAGACCTCCCCCTAAGCATCATTTCCTCATTTAGGTGTTTGGATACTAATAGGAATATTTTCAGTAGGCATAGGAAAAAAAGGTTCAAGTATTCGATAGAGAGGAGGACTCGAATTGAATGGATGATCAAATGTTTCATTTTTTAACGAGATTTATAGATACAATGAACTATGCTCATAAAGACCAAGTACTACCAAAGGATCAAGTGATTATAGGGATTGTTGCACATGATTTGAAATCATATTTAACGTGGAAACTTGTAGGGTGTCAGGAGGAGGAAGAGGAAAAATCCCCATGAGAGAGGAATCCTTAAGGATACCTACTCCTACACTCTCATACCCAATATTGGAACTTAGAAAAGGGACATTATTTTCTCCAGAATTGTGGAGATATGTAGTGCAATAGTCAAGTTGGTCAATAGTGAAAATTTTCCCTTGATGTGGGGAAATTGTAAAATATGAAACATTGAATATGTGATGGCATTCATCGCATAGAACCAAATATGACCAGTAACAAACTATAATCTAGGGGCGCTTCAACCACTTCGATATCAACTGAAATCATTTTACCCTTCAATGTCACATCGAAAGACTGGAAGATTCCATGAGGCTGGAAGCCACGTACATCAAATGATTTGAGGGTGGTAGGAGACTGGTTAAGTTTGGGAGAACCAATGGCTCTCTAGCACAACAAAGACATGACAATGGTGGAGGCTTCTTCATCCAAAATAGTGTGATGGATATTCTTTCCACCAACCAAAATTTGAATTTGGAATGTTAAATGGTGGGAGATACTGGAATTAAAATAGTCTATATTAAACATAATCATATTTGATTCCTCTATATCCATAGCTCCAATTGTTGACAACAGGGTTCTACATTGACTTGGACAGTTCTATAGAACTTGGAGGGCTAATAGAGAACAAGGTGTTTGCGCCAAATATTCAAAAATATTTTAGTTTTTGGAAGCACGGTAACTTGGATTAAATGTCGCTTTTTGAATTGTCTCCTTGGGAGGGCACACAAATGCATTAGAAATTGGCTTATTAGTATGAAGAGGGGTGGAAGATGGAGGAGGAGTGTATGTGGAGTGTTGATCGATAGCCTTTCCATTGAAATGATTACCTAGAATATTGTCATAAGTCTTTGACTGGGTCATTAAATTAACTGCCTCCTTACACATATAGACCTAAGAGGCATTTGAGGAAGCATTCCCATCATGGGAATCACCTGCATTTCCCCCTTGCAGAAGGGAGGGATTTTGTTCAACCAGATGTTGTTGATGAATTAGAAAAGGGGTCAGTTAATACTACAAGTAGGGAGGTACCTTTCAAAAAGTTATTGACTTCCTCTCAATGAGGTAAATCTTTCATGTAGTGTTCTTCCATACAAATCATGAAAGGAAAATTATCTTTCCTATTCGGTTGAGTATCATCAGTATTTGTAGTATCATGTTGGTTAGAAGATTTATTGGATTTACCCTTGTTCTTATTCTTACCTCCTAGTTGTTGATATGAAGTGGATTGGAATGGAATAAACTCATAGGTATGAGAAAGAGAGGAATTAGTTTTGATGTTCAAAATGGAACCTAGTTCCATAGCAAGTCTTATCAGATCATTCAACAGGAGAGGATCCTGAGAGATCATATCGTAAAGTTTGTCAAATTGGGAATATACCAAGTTCAAACATTGAGCACGACTGATAGCCCACTACTCGGTAACAACATCTCCTAGAGAAAAATATCTAGTGATGGGTGGAAAGAGAGACTTTGTAAACCAATCCGCGAGGAGCTAGTCCAGAATTAGAGCTTTAATCAACCCTCTCTTTCATATCCACTCATGAATATGATCATATATGTGGGTGGAAGAGAATTTCTAGAGTGAGGTCAAAATATCTATAATAGTATCATACCATATAGGTAACTGGAAATGTGTCAGGAAATCCATGGAAAGAGAATTAAAGTCGACAAAGGAGTTACACGATAGCTCAATATACCATTTGGTTGTTGCACTTGTAAGTGTTCTCTAAAAAAGTCTCAGATGAATGGAGTCATCCATCAAAGAGTTTGAATAACACCATAAATGGAAAGTCAAAACATGATTGTTAGGGTCTTCCCCAGGTTTTTCGTCAAATTTTGGGATGTCAGATGGTAATTTGGAAGGGATGTCAGGCCAAAATGGGGCATGTTGTATGGGATCATTTGTTAAATGTGACATATCTAGAATATATAACATAGCCAAGAATTAAAGTTGTCGATTATGGTGTGGATATTTGTGGTAACCATGTTGCATGGGAACATCAGTAGGACCATATCTAGGTTGCGATGAGATAGAAAAACTATATGGTCCTCCCATGTATGGTGGTTGACCTGAAGGTCCCCCCATGTATGGTGATTTCCCAGGTTGTCCACCCATGTAAGGTGGTTGTACTGATTTTCCACCTATGTATAGTGGTTTTCATAGTTGTCCACCCATGCACTATGATTAAACAAATGGACCGCCTACATACTGATATTGACCTGATGGTCCTCCCATGTATTATGATTGGCCCAATGAACCTACCATATACTGTGTTTGAGGGGAATGTTGTGTTGGAATCATGGGGTTTACAGATTTATAGGGAAAATTTCCTTGCTAAGGAATTCCTGCCAGATTAGGTTGAACCCACAAAGGATTAGCAACTCTTGGTTATGCCTATCCAGGATATAGGCCAGTGGTAGTATGGATAGAAGGAATTGCAAGAATATCTTGTCTGATCTGGATTATTTTTAGCACGAAATGAGAGAAAAGATATAATAAAGAAATGTACAGAGATATCTCAAATATCTAATAATATAACATAAATGTATCAAATATGCAACCATAAACACAGAGATACAGTAATACACAATTTTCTATTAATGAGTGAAATGTACAAAATCTGTAAAAATACAGAGTGAAAGACTCGCTAGAATGGTGGTAGCGTATCTCTGAGATGAGATGTGATGGATACTTACATCCATGAGAAGATGATTTTACAATGAGGCTCCAAAGTCATTTTTATCATAAATAAAATCCCAAACCCTAACCTCGGAAGATGAAAATCCAACAGTTTTGTGGACCCCGTTTTGGGTAGTTTGGTGTATCAACTTCCTGGGGGAGTAACTTTAGCATACGATCTTCGTTTGGGGCACACAATAGCTTGTTGGAAATGTATCATTGAGGAGATTGATTTTGGGAGATCAGTCAAATCCTTTTTCTATAAATGAGAAGATCTATCCCAAAAAACCTTCATTTAGGCCCTCAAAATGGCCCCAGAAGTTAAAAACTGCTAAAAATAGTAAATTCCCAAAATTGCTAGAAAATTGTTTTGAGCAAGTTGGAAAAGGTGGGTGGCCATCGATATCCACCTATATCAATACTCCCTCCTTATTAACAAATGTTCCCCATTGTGTTGAGTGCACATGAAAGAGGGAAAAGAGTTTTCTGAATCTACATCTTGATGAGTTGCTTTCCTTGTTGGAGAAGTTGCACTGCTTAGATTTTTGAAGGTTTTCACGAACCTGTGGCTGAAAGGTTTGGAACTTTTTAACCAGTCTAGATACATGATATGTCTATTTTAATAAGGAATATTTGTTCTTTGTTTCTTTTCTTTTCGATCTACTTATGTTGGATAGAAGGTTCTTGGTCCAAGGCTGTAGCAGTTGCAGTATCCTTTTGTTCACCTTTTGAACAGATTGTGAAGAAGATAAATTTTGTAGTATGAGATACTACCTTGTGGCATTGTTTAGTTGGGAGAGTAGTCAGAACCACCTCTGGTATCCTGTAGAGATGACCCCCCCAGAGTAACAATGACACTACGGGGTCGAGACTCATAGATAACATGGCGCTTCCACATATATTGTTGGCCCAAGAGAACATCATAGACATCCAATGGGGAAACATCACATAATACATCATCCTTCAAGGGTTGGATGTCATATTAAAATAAACATTGTTTGATGACATAGAGATCTTGTCCCTGGCAAATCCACCCAATGTTGTATGGTTTTGGGTGTGGTGTTGTCAACAATTCCAATTGTTTGATGACCTCTGTTGAGATGAGGTTCCTATGGATTCCTCTATCAACAATAAAATGAAATGGACTCCCCTTCACTCACATATGTGAATGAAAATTTTTCTCCCGCTCTTCAGGATCTGTTGGTTCTTCTAGTTGAATTGTTGGGGTCGTGACAATAGCAGTGGGGTCTGCGTCAATGATCTATCTTCAGTCAGTATTTTCTGAATCGGATTTTGAGTCAGGGTTCGGCTCCTTGTCTTCGATTTTGGCCACCAATGACTGTTTTTAATGACATTCATCAGTGTTGTGCTAGGGTATTTAGTTGAAATCACACCATTTTTTGGTGTCCTTCTTCGTCTTCCCATGACCCTTCTTTTCCTTTAGCTTGGACTAGTTTTCTAGAGACTATTTGTTAGGGTCTCCTTTATCATACTTTGGTTGTTGCGGATTTGTAGACCCGAACTCTCGTTTGTTCTGGTGCTTAAATTTTTTCTCAATTTTAACATCATATCCATAAGAAGCATCGAGTGATCGGATGTTCAGAAAATCCATTTTAATTTGGATGTATCTGTGTATAGCCCCATGGTATTTCAGAACCAAATGTCGTTTGGAGTATTTGATACCCATCTTGGTGCACAAGGTATGAAAGGTATTGGTGAACTCCATAACTTCTTGGCCCCTCTCTTTCCATAGTGTGGTCCATCTCACATATTGGTCCTCATAATTTCCAACAGGGTAATATTGTTACTTTACCGTGTCCACAAAAAAATCCCAACTGGGATAGGCCCCATATATTCCAGACTCTTCTGTGGAAATTTTCTCCCAGTAATTTTCCCACCAATGTTTATCATGGGGGAGAAATTTAAGGAGTGCGAAGGTGATATTTTCCCTATCGTAAAACTGGTGAACAAAGAAATAACCTTCTATCATATTTAACCATTTGTCTAGGGAATCTGCATCTATCTGACCTTCAAATACAAGAATATCAAAATTAACCTGTACCTTTAAAGGAGAGGTTCTTACAAAGTGGTTTTTTGATGAATATGTGCATGTTTCTATCGACACGCATTGAAGGATGTGGGAAAAATTATCCATCATTTCTTCCCTTTGTCGCATGAGATATTTCTCAAGCAATAGATTGATAGAATCGTCTGCTCCATCGTTTTTATTTTCTTCCAACATGGAGGGTTTCTTGGACCTATGATAGCGATTGTATTCAAGAGAGGCAATATCGAGACCCAAATTTCTATACTCGGACCTCGTTGGGGACACGCACTGGAAAAAAATGATCAAGTGAAGCTTGTTCTGATACCACTGATCCATATTATATTCAGCATGAAATGAGAGTGGAGATATAATAAATAAATGTACAGAGATACATCAGATATCCAATAATATAACAGAAATGTATCAGAGATGAAACCATAAACACAAACATACAATAATACACAATTTTCTATTAATGAGTGAAAATGTACAAAGACTGTAAAAATACAGAGTGAAAGACTCACTAGAATGGTGGTATATTATCTCTGAGAAGAGATGTGATAGCTACAAAGAGGATCCAAAGGCCTTTTTATCATAAATAAAATCCAAAACCTTAACCCCAGAAGATGAAAATCCAACAGTTTTGTGGACCCCGTTTTGGGTAGTTTGGTGTATCAACTTCTCGGGGGTGTAACTTTGGCATACGATCTCCATTTGGGGTGCATGATAGATCATTGGAAAGGTATCGTAGAGGAGATTAATTTTTGGGGATCAATCATATAATTCAACTATCATCAAGAATATCTATCCTAAAAAATCTTCATTTATGCCCTCAAAATGGCCCCAAAAGTTAAAAACTGCTAAAAATAGTAAATTGCCAAACTTGCCAGAAAACTGTTTTGAGCGAGTTGGAAAAGGTGGGTGGCCACCAATATTCACCTAGAAAATTGTCCCTATTATTTTTTATGCTGCAACCACATAGGTTTTCCCCTAGCAAAACATTTCCCTCTAGTTGAAGGTTTCACCCCAGTTAAAGGTTGTCCTCCTATTGAAGATTGACCTTGAATGTAGGGTGTACTCATATGTAAGTTTTAATATGGAGGCTAATTATATTTTGTAACCATGGTTTTGTGAATCCTAAAAAAGGAAAAGGAAGATAATCACTCTTGAAAATCCTAAAAAATGAGCAGCAAGAATCAATATTCAAGGTTGGGTTGTGGTAAAAAAGAGTCCTAATCATTCAGAAAGTGATATGTTTCAATGAAGAAAAAAAGGGCTCAATTCCAAGCAACCTTTGCAAATTCTAGTTGATGAAAACTCCTAAACAATCAAGCAATCTGAAAGCTTTGCGAGACGAAGATCATATAACTGAATGGTAGGATGAACCAAGGGATCTTGTTAACCCAAGGGGACCATACAATTTCACAACTAGGAGAATATTGCAAAATCAAATAAGTAAATGAAATGAGTGATGAATGTCAATTTCTCAATCAAAACAAAGTCAAATACAAACCAAAAGACTCAAGGCTAAAATCCTCTTAATAACAGAATGAGCAAAACAAGGAAGAGCCTCATGGATCCACCTAAAAAGAGAGACTGGCACCCATGCTAACAAAGAAATAGAGAATTATGGTACTCCATAAGAGGCCAAGGAGGAGTTCCAACCAGTCCATTGGCTCCCTGGTAGCCACTATGGGGGAATGTTGGTCCTGAAATTGCTTGAAAAAGGAACAAAAAAACTTAAACTCAGCAAAGACTCAGTCAATTAATTTTTAAATTTCTTGATGAAGTTGAGGGAAGATGAAATAATACAAAATCAAGCATCAAACAAACAATATCTAATCATAAACAAGGATTTAATATGAACCAAAGTAAAAACTAGCCAAAGTCCATCCCTAGTGGAGTCGCCATTTTTCTGTTATGAGAAATCTTACCTTGCTGACAGGTTAGCTCCCCTTTGGACCAAGACCCTTTTTTTGGGCCAAAGACAGAAGTAAACAAATGGTTTCTATTTTCCTATAACCTATATATAGAAAGAGGAATACAAACATGTTTCCCGAAGTTTTTCCTCGCTTCTCCATCCTTTTGCTTCACTACTCCACAGTGACCAAAGAGATATGCAAACCAAGAGCCAAGAAAACCTTCCTACTTCTACTAGATTTAGCTAGATAAAAACTAGATCTATATATACCCAAATTGACTTAAGCATATACATTTTCATAAACATCATAATGAAAGGAATAGGCCAAGTTAATATTAAATGGAAAGCCAAAATAAGGCACTTACAAATAAAGTTTATGTCACCACAATCTTCTCCAAGCTCTCCTCGTCCATCCCTTGCATGAAAATCTTGAGATCAAAATGTTGATACTTCAAAGAATTATTTCTCCAAGGATCAAGTTTCGACACCTTAAATATTCCTCCCTCACCTTGGAATGCCCTCATTATATAGGATTTAGAGGCTTAACCACCATTGAGAAGATCACTCACTAGATCCACTAAATTGGGATCTCCAAGATTTTTTGGGAGAAAATATCTCTCAAGGATTTTAGGGAGAAAATATCTCTCAAGGATTTTAAGGAGGAAATATCTCTCAAGATCCATTAAATTAGGATTTTGGTTTGAGAAAATATCTCAACCATCCATGAGACTCTCAACTTCTCCTTGAGATTAGGAAACTATATGTGAGGTGGATTCTCACACTAAATTAATTTCATTTTTAGGAAAAATAATGAATAATTCATGTGCACATAGTATTTTGACCTTATTATGACATATTTATCCTCCACACTAACTAGGGATTGTGACAAATGTTATTTCATGGTGTCAAGGTGTTGCGACAGTTAGTAAAGTTCATGTGACACTTAGTAAGGTGCATACAACATTTCATCAAGTGCATGCGACAATTAGTAAGGTGCATAAGGGAATTTATGACACTTGCGACACTTAGGTGTAAATAGGAGTGTCACTTAAGTGTGATATTTTGGTGTGTAAACAAAGAGGTCAAAATCTATGACAACTCAGCAAGAATGACACCTCACCTAGTAGCAAGGGGCACTAATCAACAAATAATTTCAACACCTATGCCATACAAGAAAGGGTGACACGTCAACAAAGATAAAGGTGTACTAAGAAAAATAAAAGTTTTACCCCGCTGTCATGTCAACAAGGAGAAAGGTTTACTAAGATAAAAAAGAGGCTGAAATCTATGCCAACTTAAGAGGGGTGACACATAAATTAAGATCAGGGGGTACTAAGGAAAAGATAATTTAAAAACCTTTTCCACATAAAAAAGGGTGACACGTCAACAAAGATAAAGAGGTACTAAGAAAAATAAAAGTTTGACACTCGTGCCATGTCAACAAGGAGAAAGGGCTACCAAGATAATGAAGAGTTCGAATGATATGCTAACCCAGCAAGGGTGAAACCTCACCTAAAATAAAGGGGTATTAGGGAAAATAAAAGTTCAATGCCTATGCCACTTTAGAATGCCACATCAAAAACCATGTAACCAAATATTTAACATAGGAAAAATAGTGCATTAGTCTAAAAAAACTGCCACACGAGAAAGGGTGACACATCAAAAAGGATAAATGGGTAGTAGCAAAAATAAAATAAAATCACATGTGCCATGTCAACAAGGAGAAAGGGGTACTAGGAAAATGAAGAGGTTGAACTTATACCAACTTAGAAAGGGTGACACATTAGCTAAGAGTAAGGGGTTCTAAGGAAAAGAGAACTTCAATACCTATGCCACACAAAAAAGGGTGACACATTATTGTAGGGGATAGTCAACCCTATCGACTAGAACCAATGGTCAACTTATAACTTGCCAATGGACCGACGTAGTTATAAGTAGAAGATGGTCAAAGTATTTGTTAATCAAATGAACTACGAATTTAAGTAGTTACAAATACCTGATAGAGTTATAAATAGATAAGTAGATGAAGGCTCATATATCTTCATGTGAGAGGATATATGTAATTGTGTTGTTTTGTCTATCATGTAATAAAAGTACTCTTCTTTGGTCTCTCATTACTTATGTATGTATCTCTATAGGTATAAGTGTATATATGTATCTCTATGATGGCTATGTAAGGTTCTACTGGTAACACTCCCTACTTTTCCCTAAACTATAGCATTGGTTCTGTTGCCTGTAATACTAAACTTGGGCTTGTATAAGTATACATAAATTTTAACTAAACAAGACATACATGAGTGGTGGGAGCGAAAAATTGAGAACTACATTAGAAACTACACAAGAAGGAATAAACTCTCATTAGGCGAAGCAAGGTCATGATTTGTTTCAGAGACGCACACAATATTTCTTGAAGTTATCCCAGTAGCATTGTTTCATCACATTAACAGATCGAGTGATGCATATATTGACACCTGACAAGTAGTTAGGCCTAAATTTGACAAATGGAGGAAGAACTAACTTGCACAACTGGCTCGAAATAATTATTGAAGATTATATTTCAGAACAAGTCGTTGAAGATTAGACGACCCTCGACAAAATAAAAGAGAAACTCTACATTTAATTACACAATGTATTTTTATGCACGGTTCCAATGCTCCTTCATAAATTCCTTATCGATAAAGGATTCGATGATATCATCGAATATCGACCAATAATAGGCACATCATTACCAACTATCAACTTCCAAGAAAGAGATGAAAGGTGAGAATCATTTCTTGACGCAAAGTGAAAAGATACACGAGAAGCCTGGGATTACTTCTTGAAGAAATAATTATGGCCAACACTCCCAACTTAGATTAAGTCGGGATGACAATGGGGGGTCATTCGATATTTTGGGATGCCATAAAAACAAGAAGTAGTGTTTCCCAAGACTAAATTTTGTCGAGAGGAAAGCAGGCCCATAAGCAATCCATTGGTATCCAGGAAATAGAATGGGATAAAAGACAATAGAAAAGAGAAGATATTTGTAACAAGTGGAACAATAAAAAGTAAAATAGAAAGATGTCAGGGGAGGTTCAGTCAGTTAGAGCACGTGAGAAGTCTGAGTCAGACAGAGATTGACCAGAGCTAGCAACAGCAGTAGTTGCGGCGACACCCAATAGATACAACGACGCATGGTTGAAATTCCATCAACTGGTCAATGAACCATAAATTATGGACTATGAAGAATATGGACCAAATTTACGTACACCTCCCACACCAGAAACCAGTCCAAGGATAAGATAATTTATCCAACAAAGGCTAAAGGTCGATGCCCAATCAACAAGATTATGGTATAGAATGGACGACCTGGGAAACCTACTAGATGCATTGATTGTCGATCTTGAACTAAATGAAGTTGACAATATGATTATACAAATAAAGGACCTCTCTGACTCGACCCCCCCCCCCCTGCCACATCTAATTTTGAGAGAATAAATTAACTATAGTCTCGAAGTAATGCAACCTTTGGAATGACGATTATTCGAATATAAATATCAAAGTTCCCAAACTGAGGATGCATATTCTATACTCAAGAAGAAAAAACTATTCCTTGAGTATAATCCCTTGTCGGACGTAGACAAAAACTGACTAGAAGATTCGAAGGCTTAGTCAAAAGAAGTAGTAACTCAAACACCAAGAAAAAAAAGTGTCCCCACTAAGAAATTCAAAATTGGATTCAATCATATCCCCATCTACGAAGGAGAAGAAGACACAAAACACCATTGGTTTGTATGTGAAAATGTTTGGGATGCAACTGATATTACAGACGAGGATAAGAAAATGGCGCAATTTGGAGTTGCGCTACACCACTGTGCCTTAACATGGTTCATGAACTACACTGAAAAGAAAACTCGTTCAAAGGAATAAATAAATAATAGTTTTATAACATTCTTTAAAATCCAGGACATCACACATTTAGCAGCTCAAAAGCTAAAATAAATCAAGCAAATACTAGGCAAGTCAGTAAGAGAATAAAGCAAGAGGTTCAAATATATCCTAAGTCAAATCCATTTGACGATCAATCATAACCTACTAGTCTAGTGGTATGCAACTAGGCTATTTCCAAGAATCAGATATCCATTATGCCTATACAAGATAATCATCTGCGAAGACGTGTTACAAAAGGAAAAATGAATCGAGTTGGACGACGATATCCCCTCGACTTCCTCAACAATGGAAATACTTGAGAAAAATATAGAACCTTTGCAACAAACTATAAAAAATATCCATTCAATGTAATGAAATATGGTGCACCACATGCACTAGAGATAGACACACAAAAGATAATTATTCCCTAAACAAGCGCACAAAAACAACAAACATTCATTGAGTACAAACCCATAAATATTGTAACATATGTGAATGCCTAACTAATCATCATATACAAGATTTTCCACACAATCTAAAAAACATGAAGTGCTGACACATCTGTGAGTCTTTCGATCACTGAAATTTAGAATGCCACCTAAATGGTAGAAATTAGAATAACATATGAACAATCTACCACATAGAAACCATCGACCAAGAAAACAATTATGGTCAAAGTGATGATTATTTTTGTGGTCATGGTCGAGGTCGAGGAGGTCGACGAGGATTTGATGGTTGAGGTTGAGGTCATGCATGACCATATTGTGCTAATTGCTAGAAAAATGATCATGACAGTGCAGACTGTCCTATAAAAGAAAGAATTGATATGAAGTTCTAAAACATATGCGGCATTGGAGATCACTCTCTAGAAGACTTCATGATAGTACTCGACAAAATTATACCTAGAAAAATTGTGAATCTACTACACATAGTATCCAAAGAAGAGGTGAGGAAATATAAGAACATACATATTGTTACAAGGTATGGCAGAAGACGTGACATCCATACTACACCACAAAACTACCAAATAAAAAAGGCTAACAACTTTCCAAATCTAGAAAAAGAAGAGAAAATAATGAGAGAAGCTCTTAAATTCTTCAGGAATGCACAAAAGATCAACAAAATCCAAGAAGTTGAGATGAAGATGCCATCTAAGAATTTTTTCAACTACTCAAAGAAAAACAGTCGATAGGTAGGCTATTAGACCTACTCAACATACTGCGAGAATAAAAAGATGGTCAGAAACCAATTAAGGATGTAATTCACCTCTCTTATAATAGAAAATATTATGATCCATGAGTCGACTTGGAAATCAAAGGAATGATGGTAAATCAGGTGGTAGTTTATTTTGGTTCGCAAGTTAATATTTTACCATGAGAAACATGGGTACGAATGGGCGAACCTAACCTAACACCCATGATGAATTATCTTAAGTTAGTTGATCAGAGATTAATAGAACCAATCGTAATACTGAGAAACGTTGAAACATAAATTATGGGAATACTAACTTCGGTTGACTTTGAGGTGATCAACCTTGTCTAAGGAATGCCATCATATGCAACTCTTGTCGTTCAGCCATGGGGTTGACAAATGAAAGCAACTATCTCCCTGGAAAGAGATAGAATCAAATTGAAAGGAAGTGAGAGAAAATAATTATTCCCCTGGATCCAAAGGAAGGAAAACCATGGATGGATTCATGGGACGAATATCAAGAAGCTATATTTTTGTATCAAATAAATAACGAACAAAAATATTATATAGAACTGACTGCAGAAGTAAAACTTTTGAGAGAATCTCCCATGTCGGTCAGACATAATTTTGAATCTGCCTTATACAAATGGAAAATTGAGAATTATGAAGAACATGTGAAAGACTGTTGGTCTATCAAAGTTATTCCAAAGAAACATCTTAATATGTTCTATTCAATCCAGGTTGTACCAAAATTTTATGAAAAAATAACCCAAAAAACTCCCACTCTCATTCTGACTAACAATCATATAATCAAACCCTTGCGATACAATGAACGACATACCTCTTTGACCCATGTGCAAGAGGTAGAAAAATCCATAGGAGAGGAAGGAAGAACATAAATTATTGTGGAAACTTTCATAGGCCAGGCTGCAATATGGAGTGAAACACAGTCCCCCTAATTACAAACATGGATGACTGTGTCGACATACTTCATTGAAAGATTCCACAATAAGAAACTATACAAAGATGCAAATATTCCTACATTAAAAATCAAATAAGATCCAACAAACATATTCAACATTTAAAAAGTGAATGGTGAATAATTGGATACAAGGATGAAAGGGTATGGCCCCATATGTTCTCAAGTACATTAGATGAGATACCAAGTAAATGGTACAAATTTGAAGAAGCCCGCAGCCACACTTTCAATTGGAACAAAATCAAAATAAATTTGTTGCAATACTTCAAATTTAATCTTTATATTTGCATACATGTCACCCTTCTTGACATGGAATGGATGTCAAACTTTTATTTTTCTTAGTACCCCTTTATCTTTTCTCAGGTCTCACCCTTGTTGACATGGCATAGGTGTCAACCTTTACTTTTTCTTAGCACCCATTTATATTTGAAGACATGCCACCCTTCCTGACATGGAATGGGTTTCAACCTTCTCTTAGTGTCTCTCGTTATTATGTTACTTTTATTGATGAAGAAACTATAAAAACTTGGGTTTATTACATTCGACAAAAATCTGATGTTTTTTATACTTTTAAGAAATGGAAAGCTTTGGTTGAGAATGAGATAGGAAAAAGGTTGAAGTGTCTCAGATTAGAAAATGGAGGTGAATATTGTAGCAAGGAGTTTGATGATTACTATTCATACCATGGGATTCGTAGAGAGAAGACAGTTCCAGGAACACCACGAGAAAATGGTGTGTCAGAAAGGATGAACAGAACAATCATGGAGCATGCAAGGAGTATGAGATTGCATGCTAGTTTTCCCTTACATTTCTAGGAAAATACTATAAATATTTTTGTTTACTTAATAAATAGAGGAACTTCAATCCCTTTGGATGGTATAATTCCATAGGAGGCATGGAAAGGTAAAAAGGTAAACTATTCTTTTTTTAAGACTTTTGGTTGTGAATCATTTGTCCATATTGATAAAGAAAATAGAACAAAGCTTGAGGAAAAGTCCAAGAAGTGTACCTTTATTGGATACAGTGTTAAAAATTTTCGTTATTGCTTATGGGATTATGAAAATAAAAAAATCATTAGGATTAGAGATGTTAGATTCAATGAGAAGTTCATGCACAAAGATCAGTTGCAAGGAAAGAAACATGAAAAAGAAAAACTAGAATACACAATGCTTGATGAGATCACTGAAAAATAAATTCCAAAGGTACCAGAGAATCATAATGTACAACAAAAGGATCAACATGTACCTCAAACTCCTACAAGTGTTGTTAGAATATATACCCAGTTAAGTAGACCCCCTGAACAATACTCGCCTTCATTGTATTATTTATTGTTGATTGATTCTAGTGAACCAGAATGTTATGAAGAGGAAATGCAGGTAGACACCAAAAAGAAGTTGGATCAAGGCATGAAAGAGGAAATGGATTCCTTGGTAAATAACCAGACTTGGGACTCGGTTCAGTTTCCTGCAGCAAAAAGAGCATTGCATAATAAATGGGCTTACAAGTTGAAGGAAGAAGATGGAGGAAAAAAATAGTACAAGGCTAGACGTTTTGTAAAGGGGTTTGCATGAAATAAAGGTATATGTTTTGATGAAATATTTTCCCCTATTGTTAAAATGAATTCAATTAGGACTATTTTAATTCTTGTGGCAACAGAAGGTTTACATATTGAACAGTTAGATGTAAAAAAAACTTTTGTTCATGGGGATTTGGAGGAAGCTATTTATATCCAACAACCATAGGGGTATGAGGTCAAAGGAAATTAGAATTTGGTATGTAGGTTGAATAAGAGCTTGTATGGCCTAAAGAAATCTCCAAGGCAGTGGTATTTGAATTTTGACAAGTTTAAGACAGAACAAGGTTATAGTAGATGTCATTATTATCACTGTTTTATTTTAAAAGGCTAGAAAATGGAAGCTATATTATCTTTCTATTGTATGTAGATGACATGCTTGTTTCGGAGTCTAATATGTAGGATATAAATGTGCTCAAGAAGAAATTAGCTAATGTTGGAAAAACAAGATTGCAGAGAAATAAAATAAAACAAATGTGGAAATAAAACACAGAAGATACACAATACAATAGAGACACACATATATGTGGTTCACCCAGTGTGGGCTATGTCCACAAAGAAATTTCCAAGTCCTTCCTTTATTATTATCCAACAAATGAAGGGATACAACCTACAACAAACCTATTGTAACTTCCTCTTCTTTCTCTCATATTCTCCTATCTAAGAATACAATATTTTCCATAATACATAGTCACAATACATTTCCCTCATAAAAGAGGGTTTCCTTCTAGGGAAAAAAACCCTAACATAATTCTACCGTTAGATCTATGACCTTATAATGAACAGTCCAGATTTACTATGGAATTACAATATACATTTACAAGGAAATCTTTCCTTCAGGGGCCCATGTGGAGGAGTGTACATTATTCCAGGGTGTAAAGTCTTCATGGGTTATGAACATGGCTAAAAATAAAGACCTCTGAATCAGGAATATAATCAAGCTCTACAAAAAATAATCTCACACTTGGAGACTGATATCAACAACCCCACTGATGTTGTCTATGTTGGACTATGATCCTTCTTGGACATGAAAAATTTCTCATATTCATCTTCATTCTTGAATACCAACTGAAACTAAGTAGGAACTTAGTTTCTCCATGGTTACTCCCTTTGTTAACATGTCTGCAAGATTCTATCTAGTGTGTATCTTTTCCAACTTCAAATGTCCATCTTCCAAGACAAATAGTATGAAATGGTACCTGATATGTATATTCTTAGTCTTTGAATGGAAGGATGACTTCTTTGAAATATGAATGGCACTCTCACTGTCACATTACAACCTTTTGTTCTCCTTCCTCTTTCCCAATTCCTCCATAAACCTCTGTAACCAAATCATTTCTTTACTAGCCTCTGTAGAAGCAACATACTCTGCTACTGTTGTTGAAAGTGAAACAAACTTTTGCATTTTCAAAATCCAACTTATTATTGTTCCACCTCTAGTAAAAACACACCATGTGGTGCTCCTCCTGCATCTTTATCACCTGAAATATCTGAATAAAAATATCTCTCTAGAAAATTGTTTGAACCTTAAAAAATTAATGCATGAGTAGCAATACCTCTCAAATACATGAGAATTCACTTTACTGCCTCCCAATGTTCTTTAACTAGATTGTCCATATACTTTCTCACAACTCCCACTACATGTGCAATAACTGGTCTTGTGCAAACCATCACATACATCAAACTGCCAATTGTTGATGAATAAGGGACCCTGGACATGTATTATATCTCCTCGCGTGTCTTGGGACACATTTCCTTAGTTAATTTTAAATGGCTGGCCAAAGGTGTACTAACAGGTTTTTCATTCTTCATTCTAAACCTCCAACACCTTTTCTATGTACTCACCCTGTGACAATGTCAATTTGTGATTTTTCCTGTGTCTTATTATTCTCATACCAAGGATTTTCTTTGTGGCACCCAAATCCTTCATCGCAAATGAATTAGCTAATTTCTTCTTGAGCACATTTATGTCTTCCATATTAGACCTTGCAACAAGCATGTCATCCACATACAATAGAAAGATAATATAACTTCCATTTTCTAGCCTTTCAAAATAAACACAGTGATCAGAATGACATCTACTATAACCTTGTTCTTTCATAAACCTGTCAAACTTTAGATACCATTGCCTTGGATTTTTCTTTAGGGCATACAAGCTCTTCTTCAACCTGCATACCAAATTCTTCTTCCCTTTGACCTCATACCCCTGTGGCTGCTACATATAAATATCTTCCTCCAAATCCCCCTGGAGAAAAGTTGTTTTTACATCTAACTATTCAATATGAAAATATTCTACTTCCATAAGACTTAAAATATTCCTAATTGAAGTCATTTTAAAAACAAGAGAAAATATTTCATCAAAATATATAACTTTATTTTTTGCAAACCCCTTTACAACAAGTTTATCCTTGTACCATTTTTTTCCTCCATCTTCTTCCTTCAACTTGTAAACCCATTTATTCTGCAATGCTCTTTTTCCTTCAGGAAACTGAACCAACTCCCAAGTCTGTTTATTTACCAAGGAATTCATTTCCTCTTTCACTCCTTTCTCCCACTTCTTTTTGGTGTCTACCTTCATTTCCTCTTCATAACATTCGAGTTCACTAGAATCAATCAACAATAATTAATACAATGAAGGAGATTATCGTTTAGGGGGTCTACTTAACATGGTAGATATTCTAACAACACTTGTAGGAGTTTGAGGTACATGTTGATCCTTTTGTTGTACATTATGATTTTCTGGTACCTTTGGAATTTCTTTTTCATTGATCTCATCAAGCACCGTGTATTCTAGTTTTTCTTTTTCCTATTTCTTTCCCTACAACTAATCTTTGTACATGA
Organism: Picea engelmannii; assembly: GCA_009831015.1. NCBI lineage: Eukaryota > Viridiplantae > Streptophyta > Pinopsida > Pinales > Pinaceae > Picea > Picea engelmannii. Next base: position 713,478 of record ML785664.1, on the reverse strand, counting down.
CCTTCTCATTGAATATGAAATCTATACTCCTAATAATTTTGTTATTTTCATAATCCCATAAGCGATAACCAAAATCATTAACACCATATCCAATAAAGGTACACTTCTTGGATTTTTCCTCAAGCTTTGTTCTATTTTCTTTATCAATATGGATAGATGATTCACAACCGACAGTCTTCAAAAAAGAATAGATTATATTTTTACCTATCCATGCCTCCTTTGGAATTATACCATCCAAATATCTTGAAGTTCCTCTGTTTAATAAGTAAACAACAATATCTACACAGTCTTCTCAGAACTGTAAGGGAAAACTAGCATGTAATCTCATACTCCTTGCACTCTCCATGATTGTCCTATTCATCCTTTCTGACACAAAATTTTCTTATGGTATTCCTGGAATTGTCTTCTCTCTACGAATCCCATGGTATGAACAGTAATAATCAAACTCCTTGTTGCAATATTCACCTCCATTGTTTGATATGAGACACTTCAACCTTTTTCCTGTCTCATTCTCAACCAAATATTTCCATTTCTTAAAAGTATAAAACACACCATTTTTTTTTCAAATGCAATAAACCCAATTTTTTCTAGTTGCATCATCAATAAAAGTAACATAATAACAAGATCCAAAAAGATATTATACCTGAGTTGGTCCCCATTCATCTGTATGCATAAGCTCTAACCTTTCACTCTTCTTTTCTTTTCTGACTCTGAGAAATCTAACTCTCTTATGTTTTCCATAAACACAATGCTCATAGAAATCCAAATCAATTTGTTTAAGATATGGCAACAAATTTATTTTTTGAAGTATATGCATCCCATTATTACTCATGTGTCCAAGCCTATGATGCCACAAATGTGTATCCACTCCAATAGAAGTTGAAGAGATAGAAGAGTCAATATTACCAATACATAAATACAATGTATCTACCTTCTCTCATTTTTCTACCACCAATGATCCTTTGGTGACCTTCCACACCTTATCTGTAAATATGGATATACAACCTTCACTTGCCAACTACCCTGTTGAAATTATAATTTTCCTTAGATCTAAAACATTTCTTACCTATTTCAACAACCATTGGTTTCCATTGCTTTTCTTTATTTTTACCTTTCCCATTCCAATAATTTTGCATGGTGCATCATCACCCAAATGAACCTATCCAAAATCACCTTGAACATAATCTAGAAAATTTGTCCTATGGGGTGTGGCATGAAATGAAGACCCTGAATCTACTACCCAAGACTCATAAATATTATCTATAGAAAGAATCAAAGTATCTTGTAACACATCACCTGTTACATTTTCTTCCTAATTTTTCTCATGTTGTCCATATCTTTGTTTCTTTGGAGCTCTGTAGTCTTTCTTCATATGTCCTTTCTTCCCACAATTCCAACACTCTATATTTCAGAATATGGATTTGGATCTTCCCTTCATAGATTCCCGTGGTTCCCTCAGCCCTTTCCCATATCCTTTTATCTTCCCCTGTTCTCCATGTTCAATGCATTATCTAATGCCTCACCTGTGATTTTCTGTCGCATTTCCTCACTAAGGATAACACCAACAACATCATCAAATTTTAAAGTTCTTGAACTAGAGAAGTATTTACTTACATCCATGACAAAGCCGTTCCAGATTTCTGGCAATGAGCACAAGATTAAAAGATCCTTGACCTCATCATCAAAGTACACTTTCACAGAACTTAGTTGATTAGTAACCATATTAAATTCATTTAAATGATCTGCAACAAACCCACCTTCTGACATATTCATATTAAATAATATCTTCATTATAAATATCTTATTGTACGTCGAGGGTTTTTCATATAGTTTATCCAATGTTTGCATCAACTCCTTCGTTGTCTTTTCTTTCAAAATATTGAAATCCATTGACACTAATAGGATTAGACGTATCATTCCTAGTTCCTTTCTATCAATAACCTCCCTCTTGTTTTATTTATCTATCGCTTCTTATATTGGTCTTGAGGATTCTTTATGGGGTATTCTGATTCTTATTGACCATCACAGATTGACCCTAGTTTATAACTAAGAAGCTTCCCAACAAAATACCTTAAAGAATATCAACCCCTCTGGTAACCCAGAAGGCAATGCAACACACAGAGTACACTTTGCAGTCTCACCCGATATATCTCTATGGGTGGCTGCAATACTCAGGTGTTTGCAACCTGAGACTGAGCAAGATCTATGTTTGTGCACCATAAACTTTATTCAGTCCATCTAACATCTAGTTATAACATTATTTCTATGCATGCATGTGGAATACCAGATCTACTTATTTACTTCGTTCATATAATATTCATAAACTAATAAAACACAAATATACATTCATTCATTCACATAACATAGTATTACCGTGGTTCAATCCCTCCTAGGCTACGCCCACAAAGATCTGTCTCTCAATATTTTATTATAATTTAGAAATATCCCATGTCGCGCGTGGTTACAATCTTAGTTCTCCCTCTTCCCAAAGGCTACTCAACCCCTACGATGCCGACTAGGTTGCACTAGGATCATCAACCTGTGATCTAACCCTCAGGATCAAGTCACCCACTCCTTCCGTAGCTCACCAGCTTAATTATTCATACAGTTCTTACAATACTCCTCCTCTCTCTCCTCTCTCTATGTTTCTCCTCTCTCTCTCTCTCTCCTAAGTACTACTTATTTATATCTTCGGCTCACCAACCATTACAATGCATTACAAAAACCCTAACCCTAATGTCATTAGGTATTCCATGCATGCGTTCTTCACCTACCTCTCTTACACATGATGCTTTTCCTTCCAAGTGTCTTTTTCCTCTTACATTCTTCTCTTCCAAAAATAGGATTTCTTTCTGAATTGACCTACATCCAACAGGCCCCCAACACTAACATGTGGCTCATCCTGAGCCACCTAAACCTTGTGCACTTCTATGATCTCTCCTGTGATAGCTTGGAACTTCTCTGTGAGTTCCTTTTCTTGCATTTGAGCTTGCACGGTCTTCTCCTTAAGTGCGTCCAATACTTATACTACAATATCGTCATTGATCATCCCTACGTATTCTGCCTGAGTTTGTTCCATGTTCTTCTTTGCGTATACCTCTTGTGCAATGACCTTTGTTGCCTGCTCCTAGAATGGTTCCATTTGATATTGGCGCTTCTTCTTCTATGTCTACGTGACTATGGGTTCTGCCTTCATTTTCTTCATATCCTGTGCTCCTTTGACGCGCTCTGTGGTTGACATTGTCTTCTGCCTCTGCTTGAGGTCCTGGATATCTATGTTTATCCTTTCTTATTCCTGATCCCACTTCTTGACTTGTTGATCCTCTTCCAACTTTGCCCATAGTTGTTCTTCTTTATCGAACAAATTGGTCATCGTATGGACTTATCACGCTCCATCTCCTTTATCTGCATCTATGTTCTTACTTCTTTCTTCCTCTACTCCTTCACTTCTAGAAGAGTGGTAGGTACGAGCTATTCTCATAGGTGCTCAATCTCTTGCATGTATTGATCGATTGTATACACAATCTGATCAATCTTATGCATCATTGTAAGCTCTGCTTCCTGCGCACTCTTTGGAATTTTCTCATATGCTACTGCCAATCCTTGTTCCATCCTTTCTGTGCAGTCTTTATCATATTTGGTCTCGAGCTTGACATGCTCGAGTACCAATTCCAACTCATCTCGACTATCCTTTGTCTTTTTCAATTCCTCTATGTCTATGCGTGTGCACGACTGTACCTCCTACACAACGTTGACTTGCAGTTTGTACAAGGCCTTGGTATCTACGTCATTACCAATTGTATTTGGGACAAATCCTTCAAGGGTGTCTACCCCACAATTTCATCCATGCGCATCATGTTGGGTGTGATGTGAAATGTCAAACTTGGCTATGTTGTCATCTAAATCTTGTCCTGCTCGCTTGATCCAGACTCGACTCCTGCCTGTGATGTTGATGGAACTGTTTCTATTCCTCAGTCGTTCCCCTATGTTTCTTTGAGATGCTAGAGGATCTACCTCATGTCTTCCATATCCTCATGAATTTTGTCCTTTTGGCACTGAGCATCATCAAAATCATTTGTTGTGTGATCTTGAACCATTTGAGCCACAAGGTGTGCATTGTCCTCCATGATCGTGTATTCTAGTGGTGTTCTATGTGCCTTAGCTTTCTTGCATGCACCCCCCGTTTGAATGACTGGACTCTTTCTTTGGCCTTTCTCCTACTGAGTAGCACTTGATTTGGTTCCATGTGATGTCTCAGTTTGTTTCTCCTATACCTGTGGCGCCTCAGTGTTATTCTTCTTCCCCACCTGGGTTCCTTTCTTGGACACCCCCCCTTTTTTCTATTGCGCCTTGTTCTGACCTGTTCTTGGCTTCTTGGACACTATTGTCTCTTCTATAGGTTTCTATTCCTGCCCTTCCATCACCTCCGTATCTATGGGAATTTCTTGATTCAGGACTGGAATCCTCCAGTCATTGTTCCAATCATTGATGGCCATATCTGTGTCCTCCTCTTTAATGCAATTGCGTAGTTGTATCCATTTATTGTCAGGATCCTTCCATGGTTGGATCCACATTGCATGCCTAGTCACTTTGAAGTTAGTTATGCCCTGATACTGTGCGACCATTTCCGATGTAAACCGCTAAGTGTTGGTGATTCTCTCCTCTAGGTAATTATAATATCCTTCGAATATGGTTGCATTCACCTTTCTGTTCTTGGGGTCTGAAGAGAACCCCAGTGATAGTTATCACATTGCATGGAAATGATTGGGTCTTATGGAAAATAATGAATACTTCGACTCCTTTCATCTAATCAAGGCGATCAGGATGACTAGCCATGAATAGTGAAATTTTGTCTCCAGGTCTTGTGCATCCTTGCATTCTTCCAGGAATGAATTCAACAAATATGGGGCCCAACTGAGTGTGGTTCCCTCTGCAAATTGTGTTGTAGCTACAACAACCCCAACAGGTACTTCCTCCTTGCGGCATTTCCTGAGTAACTTGCATGCTATGATTTTTGTGGCCATCCTTGTCGTTGTGTCACTAATACACTTGATTATGATTATGCATGACACACTTTATATACCATACTTATTCTTCATTTCTTCAGCCAGTTCCTTCTCCTTCATTTTGTCATCCATGAACTACGTGGGTGTCTCCCCCCATGGTGGCAGCCTTGTGATGTATGTAATGAGATCTACATCTATTGAGACAATCTGTTCCAACCACAGGTATCCTCCATGGGTGACTTCCATTAGCTTCTTAACGCATTTTTGTGCATATTGTCTCCTCCCAAAGTGCGAGATGTCCAACAGACATAGAATCTCATTTTTGGCCAGTCCAGCTGCCCACTAGAATGGTTGGTTAATTGGTTTGCCAAAGGGTCCTATACCCATTGTCTGTAGGTAAAATTTCTTGGAAAACTCTAGGAACTTGTTTGTGTCCTTCATATCATGGTATGAGTACCTCAATTTCTCCATGTGGCCTAACATGTTACCTACGATACATACCCCTTTCAAAATGTATGACAAGACTATCGTTGTGGCGACCTTCTTGCGTGGTGACCTTGGTACTAGCTATTTTCCCTTTCGTTGTGGTGGCTGACTCGAGGTTCCAACCTCCATTGTTCTCTCTTCTGTATACTCATCCACTCGGTCGGTGACATCTTCCATTGTTCCCTCCTGTGGCTATTTAGGCATGGTTGTGTGTGAACTTTCTGGAACGATCATTTCTTCTTGGTTCGAGACCATCCCATTAACTCTCGGGCCTTCTTTAGGGTTTTTGTGGTGCGAATGATTTCTTGCCTCCTCAGCCTATTGGCCCTATCCCCCTTCTAGCACATCAATATCCATGCCCACTGGTTTTGTCTGGTGGTTTTCCTCCACGATAGGTGTGGGGATTCCTAGTGTCATATCGGGTGACGAGATTTCATCCACATTGATGACTTCTAAAGGCTGGGGGTGGTTGTTGTTTGCTTCCATATGCTTGCGGTGGTGATCTGGCATTGCTTCGGGGTCGTTTGCCAGTCTGGCTCGGTTCTCCAAGTTTGGGTGGTTCCATGGTGTTAAGGGTGTTTTCCTCCAAATGTAGTGGCCTCTATAAGCTCTGCAAACTTTTCTTTTGGCTCTGTATACTCTATTTCTCTATGCTTTTCTTAATTTATCAATAACCTCCCCAATCCCACGTACTAGCTTATATAGGAATCATGTGAAGCTTCTCAGAGATGTTACCCATTTTGTGTTTTGATTGAACTGGTGCTTCCCATGTACTTTCCATTTATTTTCCTTTCTGTCACTAGTTGGTGCAATTAATACAGTGTCTCGTCAATCATTGTTTTCATTTAAGTTTGATAGTCATCGTCCATTGGCAGTTATTTGTCGTACTTTCCATTCCTGATGTTTCCACCTTTTAGTGACCATTTCTCTTTTCTCTGTCATGCTAGCATCTCTGAGTGCGTGTGCTCATTCTCTTTTCAGCACACTACGCCTATGTTGCTATCTTTTGATGTCTGGAGTGATATCTTTTGTATCTTTTTCTATATACATATAATTTTTTATTTTTTTTTCAAGTGCCAGGAGGTCGACTGTCCCTATACAGCTTCAGTCGACTCCCATTAATCATCCCTCTAAGTTTTGTTCCTCCTAAATCCTTCAACTGTACATCTCCCCCATCTGTGACAGTCTTTACTTCGTATGGTCCTAACTAATGCATTCTGAGCTTTCCTGGGTGATGAAGGGATTTACTGTCATACACCAAGACTAAGTCTCATTCCTTGAAATATTTTCTCTTTATATGTCTGTCATGCCAAGCTTTGTCACTTGATTTTTGTATTTCAACATAGTTACGAACTTAATGAGAACTGTGACCTCAAAATGAGAACTCTAGCCCTTAAAACCCATATTGTTTCATAAAAAACATGAAAACAACCCCCAAATAAAAAAGTGGTGCTACCGGTAGCACCATTTTTTGTAGCCAGGTCAAAATTACAACCTTTTTTCAAGCATGGGCTTAATGTTGGATCATGTTGTCATTGATGCCAATGGTTTTTCATTGATGCCAATGGTTTGATTACTTGGGAGATTGTTGGATCATATGTCATTGATGTAAATGGTTTGGTTTGATTGATGTCATTGGTTGATGTCAAGTAATTGA
>ML785664.1:623279-673848 GCA_009831015.1 Picea engelmannii | reverse complement strand
AACTAGCCCGAGACTGCTATTTTGTTGAAGCCAGTTGTCAGGCAGAGCCATCACAGCTCATATCCCAATTCCTGGACAAATGTAGGATATGCACCGAGTCTATGCAGAGACAAGCACCTGGCGCACCTTGAAAACGGAGTTGAAGAGATGGAGCGGTTTCACTCCTAACAGCTGCCGAACGGAACCGCCACAACTTGTATCTAATTTTACGGACAAGTGTATCATATGCACCAACTCATGTAGAAAAAACGCCTGACACCTTTTTGTATAAATAGAACAAAGAAAGAAGAACACGAGGCTGGACTTTTTGGTATCCATTGTAACAGAATTCTCCTATGAAGGAAGTTAATACGAAGCAAATTCAAGATTCCCGATTCTGTTCCGACTGTATCTCAAGTTTGTTTTGTCATGTTATTTGTTTCTTTTCATTTTGCTCTACACAGTTAATTTGTTTTGTTATGTTCTTCGTTTATTTTCATTTTTCTCTACATAACTGAGAGGTATCACTATAACTTAGTATCACCACTACTATAGTGAAGCAAGTTCATATCACAGTAATTGTCTCTTGTCTTTCCTCTGCACCGGCTATCAGCAGGTGTAAGACCAAGCTACAGTTACAGGATTTTGTGTTTACTTGCACCATGTCAAATTATGTTTATGTCAATTCCTTTTTCCATATATGCGTGAGTTTTTATCGATAAGAATTTTATGTTACTAGTATCAGATGTTCTTCTCTCATTTTATATCTTTTATGAAAACCATACAGTTACGGGAAAGGGCCTTTCGTTTGTAGTCCCATTTCGTTCTTCATACGAAGACTTCTCTTATCTTCGACCAAATCGAATCAGCCATTAAAATCTTTATTAAATCACTTCCATATCCTTACTGTTCCTAAATGACTGTACCCACGGTAACTCAACCCAATATTCAAATCGGGATATTAGATCAAACTAATATTGCGTTAAGTCTTTTCAGCACGACCCTTAGAACTGCTATTATCCGGGAAGAATTAGAACGTTCATGGGCGGCCATTGAATGAGATATCGCAATCCAGGAACAGTTGGAAGTTAGACGTAGAGAACGTAGAAATCTCCCTTAGTTTCCCATACCAAATGAGACCTTATTATCGTGTATATCTTTTATCTCTTTTCGGATGCCTTGACACTGTACTTTAAGCCTTAGTACAGACTCAGGAACAACAGGAACCACGACTTCTTGTCCATATACGAATATGAATGGTGATTGTCCTGTCAATTGTTTGCATGTGGTGTTGTATGCCCATAATACTGTTGGTATATTCAAGTCTCAATCATCCCTATTAACGTTGCAGATCTTCGTCAATGCATTTTCAAGGATTTTGTTAAAGGCTTCCACTGTTCCATTTGCTTGAGGATGATATGGTGTACTATTTCGATGATGAACTTCAAACTCCTCAGTCATAGCCTTAATAGTGTTGTTGATGAAATGAGTGCCTTGGTCACTCATCAAAATCCTTGGGCAGCCAAATCTAGTGATAACTTGCTCAAACAAGAAGTGTGTTGTTGTCTCTGCACTGCAGTTTTTTATTGGTCATGCTTCTTCCCATCTTGTCAGTTATTATGTCGCAGTAATAATGTACCTCGCTCCTGACCCTTTTACTGGTGGGTTAATTGGTCCCAGAAAATCTATTTCCCATTTTTCAAATACCTGCAAAGTTACTTGTGGTCACAGGGGCATCTCGTCCCTTCTATTCGGTTCACCAACCCTCTGACATACATCACATTTTTTACAGTAGTCCTTTGAGTCTCTTTGAATGGTCAGCCACCATAGTCCTGCGTGTAATACCTTCTATGCAATAGCTTTTCCTACATAATTTCCTCCTTCTATTCCCTCATGGGCTTCTTCTAATATCCTTGGTATTTCATGTTCTAGCACACATCTTCTCAAGATGCTATCTGCACCCATTTTGCATAAGTGTATTGCAATCAACTGATAGTTTGTAGCCTTGACTACCAGGTTTTTCTTCTGCGTAGTGTTATATTCTTGTGGTGTAGTCCCTGTACTCAAGTACTGGCTGATGTTTGCAAAGTATTCAACAGCTATATGGACCGAAAATAACTGCGCGTTGGGAAATTTTTCCTCTAGATTCGTAGGTTCCTCTCCATTAATGATCCTCTACAGGTTATTAGTTCCTTCATTCAACTTTCCTAGTTTGACTATCACTTCGAAGTCAAATTCTTGGAACAACAATAACCACCTACAAATTCTCCCCCCCAACACTGGCTTGTTGATGAGGTATTTGAGCGATGAATGGTCTGTGAACATCTTGAAATGTTTTCCCAATAGATAATGCCTGAACTTCTGAAGTGTGTAGACCATAGCTAAACCTTCCCTCTTTATGGCATTGTAGTTCTCCTCCGATTCTGATAGTTTCTACTAGAAAATGATATAGGATGGTCCAATTCTCCTGCTCCTAGCTGTGCCAAAATATCTCCAAGTGCTATGGTTGATGAATCTACATGTACCTTGAATGTCTTTTCCCAATCTGAGAATACTAGTATTGGTGAGGTTACCATCTTCTCTTTTAGGGTATCCAGACCATGCTAACATTCCTCATTCCACTAGAACTTTGTGTCTTTCCTTAGCAATTTCTCCATTGGCGTAGTGATCTGAGCATACCCCTTTATAAACTTCATGTAGTATCATGTGTGTCCTAATGTCGCTCTTAATTGGCAGACTGTTTTTGGTGGTGGCAAGTTAACAATTATTGCAATCTTTGTAGGATCTACTAGCAAGCCTTTCTTGCATACTATATGGCCCAATAGTATCCCAAAAGGTGTTCTGAAGATGCACTTCTTGGTATTTAACAATATTTGTAACTTCTTGCATCTTTCTAACATCAGTCGTAAGACTTCTACATGGTCTTTCAACAGACTATAGATTGTCCAATCGTCCAGATACACCTCTAGAAACTGGTGGATAAAATTTTTAAATGAAGCTATGACTACTTTGAAAACTATTTCTAATGCATTCTTCAGTCCAAACAGAATGAATATATACTCGTAGGATCCCCATTCTATGGAAAAATTGGTCTTGTATCTGTCTTCTGGTGCTATCTTGATCTGATGGTATCCTGAGAATCCATCGGTGAATGAATAAGCTTCGCATCCTCCTACATTCTCAAAGACTTCATCTGTGAACGGAGTAAGGAATAGGTTATGTAGGAATGCATCGTTCAACTTCCTCAAGTCGACACATATTCTTATCCCCCCTTGTTTCTTCTCCTAGACTACCATCGGGCTTACCCATTAAGACTCTTCTGAAGGTTCTATGATTCCAGCCTCCAACATCCTATTGATCTCAGTTTTTACTTTTTTCTTATATATCAGGTTTATTCTATATGGTCGTTGTTTGGTTGGTCTTACCTAAGCTCTGAGCGATATCTTCATTTCACCTAGATCTCCTGCTATGCCTTTCATTTCTATGAACATTGTTGGGAACAAGTCGATGTACTTGCGTAGTAACTCTGTTATGATTTCCACTATTTTCTCATCCCAATAGTCTCCAATGATGGCCATTTTGAGATTCTCAGATGTCCCAATGTTGAATTTCTTCACCTTCATCGACGCATCAAGCACTTTTGATTCCAGAGGTGGACGTTCCACTTCTCTCTCGCCTTCAAATTACTCAATATGAATATCGCATGGGTCATCTTCATCTGGTGCTTCTTCCTGCACATGGTAGCATGAGAGTATTTCTTTCATTGTTTGTTTGTTATCCTGTTGTTATTATGTCATAAGTTCAACTTCTGGTTCCTTAATGAATATCACCCCTATGATTTTTTTAAGTGTTGTGTCTATGTTGGGGTTCTCATGCTCAAATGAGAAAGTGATTGTAAAGTTTTGTTGTAATATTGTCCAACTCGTAGTTCCTCTACTCAATTCTTGGTTTGTATACAATTTTTTTGTGATGCCCTCTAATGTGTGCATGAAATGGTGAGGCTATTCCTCTGGTGGTGTCATTTTCCATTGCGCTCTACACTTCTCCAATTGTTCTGTTGGTGTCCCATGCCGATCATTTTTCTGCAACTGGTTGCTTCCTTGTTCTGTGCTAGACCTAATGCGCAGTAACCGCTTAAATTGATACCAGTCTTTGACTATTTATTTGTGTGTACCCCACCATCTCGGAGGTGTTTCCTTGAGTTCTATATCTAGGGCTAAGAGTCTCCAATTTTCTAACACTTCATATTCATATCGTGTTAAGAATGATTCTAGTTTGTTCACCCCATGGAAGTTGGGAGGTTCCCTTATCTCTGTACCTACCCATCTTACTGCGTGATATATTCTTGTGCATCTTCTTGTGGAGACTTCATGTAACCTCTGCTACCAATTTTATAAGCCTATATCTGAGTTTGAAGCACATGAGGTGATGCTTCACCAATTGAGTACCCCATCTATAGTTGGATTCATGTAATATTCATCTCATGCAGTTGTTTTGTACAAGTGATTAATTTCCTCTAGGTCCAAGCAAGTAGGCTCTACGAACCTTTCACCTTTTGATGGGTCCAATAGCACAATGACTCTGTATTCTCTTGACTCGAAGGTCATCTTCCATGTATTTAAGTTGATTATGGCCTAGTTATCAAACGCCCAATCCAAGAAAATAAATTCTAGATAAGGTGTTGTGCCATCCACTATATCGATTACTTCGAAGTTGTATTTAGTCCACACTCCATCCAGATCTACTGTTACTCCTTTCAGTCTTACAATTGGTAGAACTCTTTGTTGGTTTGTTAGTTTCAGCTAAATCGGTGAATATGCTAATATGGTCTCCCCCATACATTACCATGTTTTCTTGGTTAATTGTTGGGTTCGTGTTTTGACTATTTTGTTTCAGTGGCCAAATCCTTTTTGCATGCAACATTATATATGTTATGCTCTCATTTAGCCATTTTGAAGGTATTATCGAAGCTTTATATATCAATTCACCATGAATTAGCACAAGGTATGTATAATTATCATTTTTGTAATGATTTTACAATTAATTCATCTTCGTTAATTGATTATAAAGATCTAACATTCTGGTTTTCTTGCAATAGGTTGGAATTGCGATCTGATCCTCCATCTAGAGATTCATCCAACACTATTACAGGCATCGCAATTCAAGATAAATTTGTGAGAGGAGGAAGTGGAATCCAAAAAATACGACACATCGATTTTGTTCTTAATATGCCCAATTAGGTCCCATGTGGGTTGTTTCCTAAAATTGTGGATGGATTGAGAGAAGTTCTTGGTCCTTGATTCGACAACTGACACTCCATCCGGCACTCTATCTGGCACTCCATCTGGTGCTCAGAGCATAGAGGATTTGGCAGTTAGCACATTGGTGGCCTTTGATGGATGAATCTAGGATATGTTTTTTATGCCCCCTCGTTCCCTCCAGCTACAAAGCTCGACACACCTCGAATTGGGCAGTTGAAATGACTGTTGAGTGGCACACAAGATTCTTAGAAGATGTTGTTATTAGAACACATTTAATGAGTTTACTATTTTTAGAGAGGGTCGACCTCTCAAGATGTGTAATGACCTATAAATACTACTTCCTATGGCATGAACTAGGGGAGACAAATGTTTATTTCATATAGACATTATCACCATTTTTTTCATACTCTGTGTTTATGTGTAATGTCAGTGTTGCGTTAATTTAGCAACTGTGTTTTCATGTTGGTGTGTAGCCACGACCTTCTGGGGGGCCCACCAATGGTCTGGGTGATTGTCTATATCAGTACATATTTCTATTTATCTTGTTTCCTTTCTTAGATTTCGAAATCATCTCTTTACTGTGTAGATTTCTCATTTCAATTGCTTGTTGTGTGTATATTTTAAATTGCAGATTGCTTATCTAATTCATCTTCCTATACACTTTCTCTTAATTGTAGATTGCTTTCTGAATTGTGTATATCATAGAGGGATGTACATGGTTGTGTGTTAATGGTTATATTATGTTGCAGTTTGTAGAGTTGTTTAATTACATCGTTATGTTTTTTTCTCCCTAGCTATAAATTACTCTGTCGAGTACTCATTTAGATAAGTTTATGTGTATCTTTGATAGATTAATTGCTTTAGTTTTGGTAATTTTGACAGAGTACTAATTTAGATAGGTTTATGATAGGTTTATTTGTAATTGAAAATGCTCTCTATAGGTCTGTTTATTTTTCAATTTCGCTTCAACATGATAGGATAGAAATGGATTTTTGAGTTATGATTTTTAATAGAATTTTGGTTGATTTTGAGTATGATTTTTAGTGATAGTTTAGTTTACTTAGATTATGATTTTTAATGAAATATTAGTTATGAAACTGAGTTTTGATTTCTAATTAGCATTATCCAAGAGTTTGTAGGTTTGCACTGAGTATTTTCATTGTTATGAACTTAAATTAGGATTTCTAATTAGTGCTAGTTATGGGTTTGTAGATTTGCTTGAATTAGTGATTTTGAACAAAGTATTTCCCAGTATTAGTGTGATAGAGTGAATGATTGATGTTTACTTGATGTTTAATTGAATTTTCATTATTAGTTAGTTTCCATTGGGATGTGAGTTCTTGATTTTCTTTCTTTTAGTTAGGTAGATGAGTGTTCATTCTTGCAAGATAGAAATATTTGTGAGTTTTTTCTTTAAGAATAGAGTTTACTTGTAAAGATAATTTTGACAGATTATTTTCTTATTTCCTTACTCGTCATTTGCTTATTTATAGGTATATTAAATAGATAGATTAAACTGTTTAGAGATAGATTACTTGTCATTTGCTTATTCAAAGGTAGATTAAATAGATAGATGAAATAGTTCAAAGATATATTTCTTGCTATTTGCTTATTTAGAGATAGATCAAATAGTCTATAGTCTTAGATTTCTTAAATCTCATTAGTTAAAGGTTGTTTTGCATATTTAGCATAGAATATGTTATTTAAATAGATTTTAAAAGTCATATTTTTAAAATAGAATTATAAATTGAAAGAGTGTTGATCCCTAGGGTAAACTATCTCCTTAGCTAAACAATCTTTCCGTTAACTTTTCTTCCATTCCTAGTTGTAGATTACTCTATAAATTTAAAGTAACGGTATTCATTATTTGAGTTCATTAACATTGGATTAGATTAGTCTAGGCTAGGCTAGATTAGAGCTCTAGACTTGCACATACAGTTCTAACACCTCGAAGCTTATGAGCCCCAGGTTGACAATTTAGTTTTGAAACAGATAGCATATATTTCACTCGACAATTTTGGCATCGTTGTCGGGGAGGTGTTAAATGGATTAGAGCATAGGTAGGTAGGTTTCCTTTAATTACACAACAAAGGGGACGAGAAACTTTAAGACGAGAGGTAAGAACTTACACATCCATTTTAATGGGTCGCTCCAAATCCTTGTTGTTCCCTTTCTGCAAGAGTGTTTACTTTTTCTGCAATTTTGTTTATTTTTCTTAGTGTGTTTACTTTCTTGCAATTTACTTTCCTACAATTTAATTTTATGCCAATGTGTTTTTTTTTTTCTGTAAGTTTGGGTGTGTTTAATTTTCACAATTTAATGCAGGAGTGAGTGTGAGTTTGATTTATTTACTGCATGCGCATTTTATTTCATACAAAATGCGTGTTTGATTTGTTCAAATATGTTTTTGTGGTAAGTAGTCTTGATCAAAATCATCAAAAACACATATTAAATTTTGGGTGTTGTCAGAACCCCGAACATTGATATTTGTGTGAACCAGGTTTTATCAAGAGACAAGATGAACTCAGAAGCAACCATTATCTTGAGGGAACTTTATCAAATCCTAGCAACATCCTGGATTTCTTCTTTTCAAGAAAAACACATTTTGGAAGAAGCCAAAAGTGTATCTACCTCTCCGTAAATATTAGAAGAATCAAGGTCCTAAGAGATACAAAATGATTTTCCTTTTCAAACTGTGAAGGAAGATGAAAAATTATGGACTACATCCAATGGAGAGAAATCACTAAGACTTGAGATTGAGGAGTTCTCAACATCCATCTCAGTAGATCCTTTATATACTTCAGAAGTCAATCATCCAGAAGAAGAGGATCCACAGAGCATGATGAAGGAGTGCACAGACATTACTATTGATGAACATGAAGATTACATTGAAATTTGGTTTCAAGAGATCATCAGGCCACAATACTATTCTCTTCTTCAACACCTTTTGATGCCAAAACGAGTAGGTTGGTTGGTTCTTCATATCCAGGTAATCACCGTGGTAACTTTTTCATATGTGGATATGGGTATGTTTCTTATCTTTCTTCACACATGGTTACATTGGAAAAGTTATTACACTTGAATGAATATTTTCCTTTCTTTTTAGGTAGGGTAGGATAATAAATAAAAGTTGCATGTTGTTAGTTTAGCTTAAAGTCTAATGCAGCCTCATTTTACATTTTATTTTTAATAAAAGAACTATGAGATACATGTGCCTGTGACTTGATCTCATTGATCTCATTAGTTTTTGATATTTTAGAGTGTGGTTTTTGACAAACAATTTTAGAAATGTTTTGCAGGTATTTATCTAACAACAAGTGGACAACTCCAAGGAGATAAAAAGGGAAGTTTTTTACTTCGGAAGAAGATGTTGCTATATTTGAACTCTGTTGTTTGCTTAAGCATCAATTGGATAATGACTTTTTATTATGATTAGGAAATTGATTTCTTTAAATTATCCATTTTTACAATATTTCTATCTTCCTTTCTCTCGAGGCATCTTTAATGGCAGTTGCTCATAACTTGTACGACTAGAGGATATAAGGAAGTGACACCTTTTCTTATCAACCTAGAGGTTACTCGTACAATTTCCCAAAGAACCCTGAGTAGGTGAGTAAAGTATCTTTATGAAAGAGTATAGAGAAGGTATGATTAGCAGTTATCCATAGAAACATCAATATAAATTAAAAAAAGAAGAAAGTGAGTAGGGTCTGAAGATACCTTTATGTTCTTTTCCAATGGTACCATCCACTACACACTAAAAATGCTTGATTATACCATATCTTTAGATTGGCTACACCCACTTACATATCCCTTATGTCAAGACAATCTATAAGGAATACATAGAGAAGATTCATCCTCTAACTTAAATACCATCCCAGTCCAAAATTAAAAAATTTAGAGTTTCCTCCCTATCTTCTTCCAAAAAGCAATATTTATACAAAACTCTTAAAAGATGGTGGACCAGTCTCTTTTATATAAGGCTGTAAGAGGCTAACCCATAGGGATACTGAACAGGTCTACTAAGCAGCGGGTACCAACCTATGGTATGACTAGGTAAACTCATCGGAGTACTGAACAAGCTTGCTGGCAGAGGGGCATTCTATCTAGCGAGGGTGATGATATGACAAACAATAAATAAAATTTCTAAATCTTAAAACTTGTCCTGATGTACGACACTACTTGTAGGGAAATCTGAAAATAAGTATGCATGGTTAAGAAAAGGTAAATGAACTCCATCAATCTGTCAGTGTTTCATGGAAACATGCACAGGAGATCTAGCTAAAGCATACACAAATAAATCTTATCAAGAAAAGGAAGAGAGATACACAATGAAGAATGAGAATCAATGTATATTATTATCTTACTAATGAGTGAGTGATCTTCACTCATATAAGAAATGACATCCTATGATTAGGAATGCATGAATAATAATGATGGTCTAAGATTATAAAGTCTAAAATTGAACTAGTCAGTTAACTCATGTTGAACTAGTGTTACTCCCACTGAACTATTGTGCTGAAAATAGAAATTTCTCCAACACCCCCCCTGAACATCACTATGGAGTAAAAAGTGAGTCCCAACTACTAGGCCATATTAGTTACTCATGTACAATGAAATGGATGAACACTAAATAAAAGTGAGGAAAGAGGGAAAACCATGTGGGAACAAACCCCCCCCCTCAAAAGATAATGTATCAAAAGAAGAAAATGGTAGCTACTAGGAAATTGTGTTCTTCACTGTAAGACGATCCCACAAAGTATGAAACTTTTGCTCACTGAAAGTCTTCATGAATATGTTGAAATCTTTATGGATCTGATGAAGTCCTTTGGCAACCTATCTAGCCTTGTACCTCTTGATCCTGTGGACCCATCTGCACCTGAAAATATTCCTTTATGGTGGAAGTGGAACCAGATTCCAAGTATGATTTTGTAGGAGTGAGTCATACTCCTTCTGCATGGAATATTTCCATAATGGATTTCCCACAACCCTATTGTAGTTATGTGGATCAGTAAATCAACCCATTTTGCAAGTGGATTTTCAACTATTTGGCGAGATTCATCATCATTTTCTCATAAAGTAAGCCACAATATAGCCTCCTGAAACTGATACGAATCCGTGGTCATACCTTTCAATAGTTATTTCTCCAAAATTATTCATGTTTTGAGGAAATGACCCTCATTGGAAGTAAATCGACCCATTCTGGAAGTGGGTTTTCAACCGTTTGGTGATATTCCTCACCATTTTCTTAGAACATAAGCCACAATATAGCCTCCTGGAACTAATACGAATCTGTGGTCATACATTTCTACATTCATTGTTTCCAAAATATTAAGTTTTTGAGGAAACAGAAGATGAGAGAAGTAAATTGACCCATTATGCAAGTGGGTTTTCAATCATTTGGTGAGATTCCTCACCGTTTGATCAAAAAGTAAGTCGGAAGATCGTCTCCTGAAACTTATACGAATTTTCACTTCAAGTGCCCGTTTTTCCATGATTTCTTAATTTTTCACTTGCAGATTGAGAGTAAATTTTTAGGGGTTCTTAGAAACAGTGGGAGAGATGGATAGGACAACTATTGTATAGTCAAACTTGGTGGTAATCCTTACACCATACAATTATTTTGATTGGAATCCCAAGGCGACATTCCAACTCAAAAGAAAAGGACTGTATAATTTGACGATGGAGACGGAAACAGAACCTACATCAGTGCTTGAAAATATGAGATGGGCGAACCATAAGGATGAGGCCATAGGATTACTAAAGCATACACAAACAAATCTTATCAAGAAAAGGAAGAGAGATACACAATGAAGAATGAGAATCAATGCAAATTACTATCTTATCAATGAGTGAGTGATATTCACTCATATAGGCAATGGCATCCTATAATTAGGAATGCATGCATAATAGTGATGGTCTAAGATTAGAATGTCTAAAATAGAACTAGTCAATTAACTCATGCTGAACTAGTGTTACTCCCACTGAACTAGTGTGCCAAAAATAGAAATTTCTCCAACATAATCTACTATTGGGAACTAACTTTAAGACAATCCTAAGAATCTCTCGCCTACCTATTCTTAACTATATGTAGGATATTTTGTCCTATAGGTGGGGCCATATTTTAACCGTCTTGTGAGACTGATGTGTGAAATTTATCTCTACACTTGGAAAACTGTAAATCTTAGGCTATTGGGAGAATTGATCGGTTCCCTATATCTTTCATTGTGAGGTGTCACAATACTTAGGAGTGGGGGAGGGGTTTTCTGAGCTGACAAATAAAAAAAATTGTCATCTATATTACAATCCATGAGAAGATGAAGTAGAATCTCTGTCAAAAAAAAAATCATATTGTTTCTACAATATCCTGAGCTATTATATCAACAGTTGTTTGTATTGGTATGCTAAAGTATATACTGTTGACATCACTGTGTGTTATAATCCTGTTGTGCATTTTTTATTTTTATGTTTATATAATGGAAGATTGCTTAATTGGTTCCTTGTGACAATTACAGATAAATAAAAAACTGCTAAATGCTTGCTATCATCGGTATTACAAGCCTATGAAAAGAGGAACAAGTTGTTTTGTATTGTTAACAAGATCGATGACAAGGCAATAGACAATGGATAATCCTATTCATACTCATCCTTTCCATTCTCCATGCTCTTGTTCACCATGTTTGCCAAAAATTGTCTAATATGAGTGCTATGTGTGAACGTCCATTTCTAATGGGATAATTTCCACTTACATAGGAGGACTGGATGGAGTGCTATATCGAGGACCGGATGGAGTGCCATCTGGAAGACCGGAGGAAGTGTCGTCTGGAGGATTGGATGAGGTTTTGTATACACTATAAATGATCACGATTTCGTTCAGGTATGATTGCTAGAATTGATTACGCCCGTTGCAATGATAAATTAGATGAATTAAATGGTGTATTTTTAAAATTTCATTTTGTGATCAAATTAAAATTACAAATGAATTTTATGATCAAATGTCCAAGTCTAAGACTTGGACATTTATCTAATTTTTTTACACGATCTGTTTTACCTCCAATGCACAAACCATTCAAATTCAAACTCACCAAAAAAACTCTTGATTCCCTTGTAGCCTCATCTAGTAAGAAAATTAAGAAGCCCATTGATAATTCCCAATTCCCTTCAACACCTATATATTCTAAACCTAAGAAGCTACAAGATGCATTTTAGAAATGTTTCCCTTCATTCCCTACAAAGAGGGGAGGATCCAATCGATTCAATGGGGAATATTTTCGAAGAAGCACCCAAAGTATGAGTGGAAAACCCAATGTAAAAACTCCAAGCACTTCAGATCCTATCCAATTGTCTTCCGATCATGAGATCCCCCATAAAATATTCATATAAGTTTCTGCAGAGGATTTTAAGCCCGATAAAGAAGTCAAATCTGAACCTATTACATCAGTCTCCCTCTCAAAAACATTGTTACTCCTTCCTCCCAGATGCCTACATCGTCCTCTAAAGTTGATATACCTTCTACATATGTCAAGGAATCCAAGCCTTCTTTTCTTGAACCATCTAATCATACCCCAGTTATTGAGAAATTGCAACAAGAAAATGCTCAGTTGCTTCAACAATTGGCAGAATGAAAAACTATGGGTAGGCATATGCATCATGACAATGCTTTCCTGCAAGATAAATTTAACTCTCTTCGATGATTGGTTGATCATATGACCACCACCAATCATAGTCTCTGGATGAAATTGAAACATCATAAAAGTACTAAGACAAAATCCCCAGGGCAAGAGGGAGAAGCTTCTAAAGCCAATCCACCCCCTCCTTCACGAGTATAGTTATGTCGGGTGATTAATTTTTGTTTGCAGAGGGACCTGCAAATCCTTAGGCGTGGGGGTAATGTTGGGTTCATGTTTTGACAATTTTGTTTCAATGTCCAAATCCTTTTTGCATGCAACATTATATATGATATGCCCATTTAGCTATTTTGAAGGTATTATCAAAGATTTATATATAAATTCACCATGAATTCGCACAAGGTATGTATAATTATTGTTTTTGCAATGATTTTATGATTAATTCATCTCAGTTAATTGATTATGAAGATCTAACATTCTATTTTCTTGCAACGGGTCAGAATTGTGATCCGATCCTCCATCTGAACCTTCATCCGACACTATTATAGGTAGTGAAATTCAAGCTTAATTTGTGGGAGGATGAAGTGGAATAAAAAAAATATGGCACATGTGTTTTGTGCGTAATATGCCTAATTAGGCCCCAATAGGATTGTTTCCTAAAATTGTGGATGGATTGAGAGAAGTTTGTGGTCCTTGATTCGACATCTGACACTCCATCCGACACTTTGTTCGACACTCGGAGCCTAGAGGAGTTAGCGGTTCGAACATTAGAGGCCTTTGATGGATGAATCAAGGATATGGTTTTTATTCCCCCTCATTTCCTCCAGCTACATAGCTCGACACACCTCGGATTGGGCAGTTGAAATGACCCTTGAGTGGCACACAAGATTGTTAGAAGATGTTGTTGTTAGAATGCCTTTAATGAGTTTAATTTTTTTAGAGATGTTTGACCCTTCCAGTGGTCGACCTCTCAAGCTTTGTAATCACCTATACATAATATTGTGTATGGCATGAACCAGGGGAGATGAATTTTTATTTCATACAGACATTATCATCATTTTTCATACTTTTTTTTTATGCTTAATGCTAGTGTTGGTTAATTTAGCAACTGCATTTTCCTGTTGTAGTGTAGCCACAACCTTCTGGAGGATCCACCAGTGGTCTGGGTGATTGTCTGTATCAGTACATAT
Source organism: Picea engelmannii (assembly GCA_009831015.1). Lineage (NCBI taxonomy): Eukaryota > Viridiplantae > Streptophyta > Pinopsida > Pinales > Pinaceae > Picea > Picea engelmannii. Next base: position 659,790 of record ML785664.1, on the reverse strand, counting down.
TTCTATTTATCTTTTTTTCTTTCTTATTTTTCAAAATCATCTCTTTACTATGTAGGTTTTTCATTTCAATTGTTTGTTGTGTGTATGTTTTAGATTGTAGATTGCTTATCTAATTCATCGTCCTGTACACTTTCTCTTAATTGCATATTGTTTTCCGAATTGTGTATATCATAGAAGGACATCCATGGTTGTGTGTTAATGGTTATATTTTGTTGCACATTGTAGAGTTGTTTAATTACATCGTTATGTCTTTTTCTCCCTAGCTATAGATTACTTTGCATAGTACTCATTTAGATAGTTTTAAGTGTAGCTTTGATAAATAAATTGTTGTAGTTTTGGTAGTTTTGACAAAGTACTAATTTAGATAGGTTTATTTGTAATTGCAAATGATCTATGTAGGTATGTTTCATTTGTCAATTTTGCTTCAGTGTGATAGGATAGAAATGGATTTTTGAGTTATGATTTTTAATAGCATTTTGGTTGATTTTGAGTATGATTTTTAGTGATAGTTTAGTTTACTTAGATTATGATTTTTAATGAAATCTTAGTTATGAATCTAAGTTGTGATTTCTAATTAGCATTAGCCAAGAGTTTGTATGTTTGCACAGATTATTTTCATTGTCATGAACTTAAATTAGGATTTCTAATTAGTGTTAGTTATGGGTTCGTAGATTCGCTTGAATTAGTAATTTTGAACAAAGTATTTCCCAGTATTAGTGTGATAGAGTGAATGATTTATGTTTACTTGAATTTTCATTGGTAGTTAGATTCCATCGGGATGTGATTTCTTGCTTTTCTTTCTTTTAGTTAGGTAGATGAGTGTACATTATTGCAAGATAGAAATAATTGTCAGTTTTTGCTTTAAGAATAGAGCTTACTTGTAAAGATAATTTTGACAGATTATTTGCTTATTTTCTTACTTGTCATTTGCTTATTTAGAGGTATATTAATTAGATAGATTAAACAATTTAGAGATAGATTACTTGTCATTTTATTATTCAAAGGTAGATTAAATAGATAGATGAAATAGTTCAGAGATAGATTACTTGTTATTTTCTTATTCAGAGATAGATCAAATAGTCCATAGTCTTAGATTGCTTAAAGCTCATTAGTTAAAGGTTTCTTTGCATATTTAGCAAAGAATATGTTATTTAAATATATTTTAAAAGTCATATTTTTAAATTATAATTATAAATTGAAAGAGTGTTGATCCTTACGATAAACTATCTCCTTAGCTAGACAATCTTTCCGTTAGCTTTTCTTCCATTCCTAGTTTTAGATTACTTTGTAAATTTAAAGTAAAGGTCTTCATTATTTGAGTTTATTGGAATTAGATTAGATTAGGCTAGGCTAGGCTAGATTAGAGCTCTATATCCACACATACAATGCTAACACCTCGAAGCTTACAAGCCCCAGGTTGACAATTTAATGTCGAAATAGATAGCATATATTTCACTTGATAGTAATACATTGACTTCGGATCCTAAATCCAGTATGATATCTCCCATGTTAAAATCTCCAATGTTGGAATTCATCCTAAATTCCCTACTTGTTCTCCTCCTTGTATGTAGGTGATTGAATTTTTTCTGTTCTAGCTTTCCTTATGCTTCTATGCTACATCTTTCTAGCATATTTTCTAGTATTCTAATAGAGGATGGATCATTGAGTAGTTTTACACCTGATTGAAAAAAACCTTTAATCGTACTTACTTGTCCCAGGAGTTGTGTTTCTTTGGTGTGATCCAGTGATGGAGGCATCTCGTACTCTAGTACTTCCTTAGTATGTTGCGTGGTTGATGTCGATGCAATGTATAGCTTTAGGAATTCTTGTCTGGCTTGCTTGAATATCTCCTTTTTGTTTTGCACGTCAAACTGCTTCCTTGGTTCGACATTCCTCTTCACCCATTGGTGTTGTGCTGGCTCCTGCCGTACTACGTTGTTTCCTGTTTTAGCTCATCCCCATGTAACTATGTTGATGTTTCTTCCTTCATCCCTCACTTCTACTAAAATCTAATGAACATTCTGATTTTTCTGATTTCTCTTCTCCTAGATCTTCCCTAATAGTGTCGGGCATTTTTCCATGTCATGATCTGAGGTACGACAATACATACAAGTCACTGGTGGAAGTGGACATTCTCTTGCGTAGTGTCCTGGTTGTTGAAAATTGTGACACACCATTGGTCCTATACCTCTTCCAAATCCTCCTCTTGCTCTTCCTCGACCTATGTAGCTAGTGTGATCCCCTCACGACACATTATACTGAGGAACCTGGTTATACTGCGGGGTATTATAGTGTGGTTGTGTGATAATATAATGCGGTTCCACAGTGTTGTCTAGTTGTTGCGCAATGTTATAATGTTGTTGTGCAATGTTGTATAGGGATGGTACTTGGTTAAACTGAGGTGCATCTTGCTTGATCATCATTTATGCCTACACCCTTTATGAATTTGATGTTCTTTCCCTCGTCAATTCCATGGTTCTGTAATATTTTTCATCATGGCCTACTGACTTGCAAAAAATGCATTATGATCTCTTCAGTATTGTCTTGTACTTCTGCATCATTGGGCATTTGTATGGATCATGACCCTGTTTCCTACAAATCTCACACCATATGCCTCTTTTCGGTAATGGATTTGGCATTCCTGCTTCCATGTACTGCACAAATGTTGGACATTCATTCTTATGATGCCCTTTTTTCCTAAATGTGGTACACCAAACTGCTTCTCTTTTTTCCTTGTTCTTTTTCTGGTTTAGATGGAATGTTAAGTTCTTCATATCATCCTTCATCTCCTCGATGGATGGATCTTTCTTTTGACATTGGTTCTCTTCCATTTGCAGGGATTCCTGGAGAGCCTCTTCCTGCATCTGAATTTTTTTTTGTCGCAGTGGATATTTCAAGTGTGGTAACAATGAATTAACGAACAAATGCTTATGTTGCATATTTTTCATGACATATTTTAGCTTTCCCTTTATTAATTTTAATCTCTGGTCAATATCCCATACAAATTCTATGGGTTTCTGTCTGATCTCTATCATCTCATGCATGTATTGATCCTCTGAACTTGGCTTCTAGAACTCATTTATCAACAACTTCTTGATATCTCCAATTGTTCTGGTTTTCCCTGGCGGGTTGTTTGCAGCTAAACTCGTATAAGAATCTAGTGTGTGATCTCTTAGCATGATAACTAACTGTGTAAGTTTAGTGTCCTCATTTGTGATATGTTTTGATTCCCAAATATTTTCACAAATAAAAAGGTGCTTCTCTAGGTCCTATGACGCCTCTCCTTTGAATTTTGGTAACCTGATGATTGGATCATGTCCTGCCATCTTGAATGTTGAACAAATACCTTCGCACGATGTAGATACTTGACTACTGCTTACTGAAATAGCTCCCCTAGTTGTTGTTCCTTGTGTAGATGTACTTCTTATTTTCTTCCTTCTCCCAAAATTCGGTTGTCTAAATGGTGGTGTTCTTCTTGGTGTGTTATTCTCACATGGGTTTATGGGTTCCACACTAAAAATGATATGGATAGGAGTGTTTCCTTCTATTTTATCTCTTGAACCTCCTGTCTTCCTCTCATATCTCACGCGTAGGATTTCCTCAATCTGCTCCACATCCCGGAGATCCTCTACCTCCTCTTTATCACTTTCCAAGCCTTCCCTCGTGGCTATGACTCTCTTCTTGGTGTTCACCTTATATTGGTAGGGTACTCCACTGCACGTATTTTCTGTTGTCGCCATGATCCACTTGATATGGTATTCATCCATAATAACTGGGTCCAAGGCCTCCGCCTTCTTTCCTTTATCCCCTTCTCCTTCAATTTCTCCTTTTCCTGTCAGTGATTCCCCCCTTCCCCCATGCATGCAGGGAATTTTAGTTGTCTGACTCCATTGTCATTACACCTTTGTTACATAGAAATATCTTAATGGAAGTATATAACGATATGATGTACCTACCTTGAGTTCCTTTCAATAATTATTGTTCAGCTATGTTGTATGGCTTCATTGTATCTACTGCAAACTTTGTGATAAATCCAACAACAATGTTTTCTAACCAGAAATATACTGTGTGCGTAAAATTATTATCAACTCATTGTAGTTTCATGATCTCTTCAGGATTCCACTCTAGTTGTCTGATCCGATTCGTATGATGGTTGTCTTTCAATATTTTTATCCACTCCTACAACATGTGTGGAAAATCACAGAAAAACACTTCATGCAAGTTGGTGAATATGTACTTTTCCAGATATTTGCGCGGTGTTAACTTCGGTTTTATGTTATCTTTTTGCACAAATCATAACTCCTTTGTCTTCAACCATATCTCTATATCTGCCTTTGTAGGATTCCACAATCTCAACATCCCCTTTTAGATTCACATTCTTTCACCTTCTTGTCATCTGATCCCATGTTCTTTTGATGCTTCTTCAGCAGATCCCATATGCTCAATACCATTTTCTTCCAATCAACCAACAATGGAATGATTTCTTGGTTTATTTATCTATCTCTTATTCTATTAGTCTTGAGGATTCTTTATGGGGTATTATGATTCTTATTGACCATCACATATTGAACCTGGTTCAGAACTAAGAAGCTTCCCAACAAAATCCCTTAAATACTATCGCCCCCTCTGGTAACCCAGAAGACAATGCAACACATAGAGTGCACTGCACAGTATCACTTGAGATAACTCTATGGGTGGCTGCAATACTCAGGTGTTTGCAACTTGAGACTGAGCGAGATATGTGTTTGTGTGTCGTAAACTTTATTCAGTCCCTCTAAAATCTAGTTGTAACATTCATTCTATGCAGGCATGTGGAATACCAGATCTACTTAGTTACCTTGTTCATATAATAGTCATCAAATAATTAGACACAAAGATGCAATCATTCACATAACACAGTATTACAATGGTTGAACCGCTCCTGGGCTACATCCAAAAATATCTGGCTCTCAAGATTTTATTATAATTTAGAAGTATCCCACACTGCGCATGGTTACAATCTTAGTTCTCCCTCTTCCCACAGGATACTCGACCCCTGTGAGGTTGAATAGATCACACCAGGCTCCTCAGCTTGCAATCTAACCCTCAGGATCGAGTCTCTCACTCCTTCTGTATCTCACCAGCTTAATGATTCATACAGTTATTACAATACTCCTCCTCTCTCTCCTCTCTCTGTGTGTCTCCTCTCTCTCTCTCCTAAGTACTACTTATTTATATCTTTCTCTCACCAGACATTACAATGCATTAAAAAACCCCTAACCCTAGCGTCATTAGGTATTCCATGCATACAGACTTCGCCTGCCTCTCTTACATGTGTTTCTTTTCCTTCCAACTGTATTTTTCCTCTTGCATGTTTCTCTTTCAAAAATAACCTTTCTTTCTGATTTCGTCTACATCCAACACTCTCATTCTTTGTCCTTCAGGTTCATCAGCTTATTTGTTATTCCACCCAATGGTAGGAAAATATCATTTTGATATAAATAATGTTCCATTTGCATCTTCCATAACTGGTGGTTTTGGCCATTAAATTTCTCGACCCTAAACTTTCCATCTTCCGCTGTTTCTCCCACTCAAACTAGGAACCCTCTTTTCCTACAAGTTACCTTTCTCTCTAATACCAATTGTTGGAAAACCAACATCGTGGAGAAATAAAATAAAACAAATGCGAAAATAAAACATAGAAGATACACAATACAATAGAGACACATATATATGTGGTTCACCTATTGTGGGATACGTCCACAGAGAAATTGTCAAGTCCTTCCTTTATTATTATCCAACAAATGAAGGGATACAACCTACAACAAACCCGTTGTAAATTCCTCTTCTTTCTCTCACAGTCTCTTATCTAAGAATACAATATTCGCCATAATAAATAGCCGCAATACATTCCCCTCATAAAATAGGGTTTCCTTGTAGGTAAAAAAATCCTAACATAAATTCTACAGATAGATATGTGACCTTATAATGAATGGTCCAGATTTACTATGAAATTACAATAAACATTTACAAGGTAATGTTTCCTTTGGGGGATTTTCCCCCGAACCTCTGTCAGAGGCCCTCTTGCCCTTGGACCTTGCAGAGGGGGTAACCCCCCTTTGCACTCCCCCGCATGGAGGAGTGTACATTATTCTGGGGTGCAAAGTCTTCATGCAGTATAAACACATATGAAAACAAAGACCTCTGAATCAGGAAAATAATTAGGCTCCACAACCAACAATATACCACTTGGAGACTGATCTCAATAGCTAATTCATTTTCAATGAAGGATTTGGGTGCTACAAAGAAAATCCTTGGTATGAGAATAACAAGAGACATGAAAAATATCAAATTGACATTGTCTCAGGGTGAGTACATAGAGAAGTTGTTGGAGAGGTTTAGAATGTAGAATGAAAAACCAGTTAGTACACCTTTGGCCAACTATTTCAAATTAAGTAAGGAAATGTGGCCCAAGACACAGGAGGAGATAGAATACATCTCCAGGGTCCCTTATTCATTAGCAGTTGGTAAATTGATGTATGCAATGGTTTGAAAAAGACCAGACATTGCACATGCAGTGGGAGTTGTGAGCAGGTATATGAACAATCCGGATAAAGAACATTGGGAGGCAGTAAAGTGGATTCTTGGGTATTTGAGTTCTACTGCTACTCATGCATTATGTTTTGTAGGTTTAGACACTGTTATACAAGGATATGTTGATTTAGATATGAAAGGTGATAAATATAGAAGGAGGAGAACCAAAGGGTATGTTTTTACTATGGGTGGAACAACAATAAGTTGGATTTCGAAACTACAAAAGGTTGTTTCACTTTCAACAACAAAGGCAGAGTATGTTGTTTATACAAAGGCTAGTAAAGAGATGATTTGGTTAAAAAGGTTTATGGAGGAATTGGGAAAGAAGAAGGAGAATAGAAGGTTTTATTGTGATAGTGAGAGTGCCAATCATCTTGCAAAGAACTCAACACTCCATTCAAAGACTAAGAATATACAACTCAAGTACCATTTCATACGATCTATCTTGGAAGATGGACATTTGAAGTTGGAAAAGATACACACTAGCCAAAATCTTGTAGACATGTTAACTAAGGGAGTAACCAGGGAGAAACTAAGTTCCTTCTCACTTTCATTTGGTCTTCAAGAATGAATATTAAGATGATAAATTTTCTGGGTCCAAGAAGGATCACATTCCAGCATATAAAATAGCGGTGGATTTGTTGAGATCGGTATCCAAGTGGGATATTGTTGGTTGTGGAGCCTGATTATATTCCTAATTCAGAGGTCTGTGTTTTCAGCTATGTTTATACCCCATGAAGACTTTACACCCTGGAAGAATGTACACTCCTCCAAACGGGGGATTTCAGAGGGGGGTTACCCCCTCTGTGAGGTCTGGGGGAAAGCAGGCCCCCGATGGGGGTTTATGAGCAAAGCCCCCGAAGGAAAAATTGCCTTGTAAATGTATATTTTAATTTCATTTTTAAATCTGGAATGTTCATTATAAGGTCGTAGATCTTAAGGTATAAGCTATATTAGGTTTTTTCTCCCTATAAGGAAACCCTCTTTTGTGAGGGAAATGTATTGTGGCTATGCATAATTGTGAATATTGTATTCTGAGAGAGGATACTGTGAGAGAAATAAGAGGAAGTTACAGTGGGTGTGATGTAGGTTTTATCCCTTCATTTTTTGGATAATAGTAAAGGAAGGACCTAGAAATTTCTCTAGTGGATGTAGCCCACACTGGATGAACCACTCATATCCGTGTCTTTATTCTATTGCGTATCTTTTGTGTTTTATTTCTGCATTTGTTTGATTTATATTGCTTCATGATCATTTTTTTCTAACATATATTTGCAGACATGTCACCCTTCTTGACGTAGCATGGCTATCGGCCTTTTATTTTTCTTAGTTCCCCTTTATCTTTGCGAACTTGTCACCCTTCTTGACCTGGCATGGTTGTCAACCTTTTCTTTTTCTTACTACGGCTTTATATTTTCTCATGTCTACCCCTTGCTGACATGGCATAAGTGTCAATCTTTTATTTTTCTTAGTACCCATTTATCTTTTCCGACATGTTACCCTTGTTGACGTGGCATGGGTGTCAACCTTTTAGTTTTCATAGTACCGCTTTATCTTTGTAGACTAGTCACCCTTCTTGACGTGGCATGGATGTCTAACTTTCATTTTTTTAGTACCCCTTTATGTTTTCTCATGTATCACCATTGTTGACATGGTATAGGTGTCATCATTTTCATTCTATTTGTAACCCTTTAACCTACATGTAACCCTTCTTGACATGGCATGAGTATCAACCTTTTCTTTTTCTTAGTACCCCTTTATATTTCTGTACATGTCACCCTCCTTGATGTGGCATAGGTATCAACCTTTTCATTTTATTAGTACCCCTCTATCTTTGTGGACATGACACATTTCTTGGCGTGGCATGGGTTTCAACCATTTATTTTTCTTAGTACCCCTTTATCTTTGCAGACATGTCACCATTCTTGACATGGCATGGGTGTCAACCTTTTCATTTTCTTAGTATCTCTTTATCTTTGTGTACATGTCACCCTTCTTGACGTGGCATGGGTGTCAAAATTTTCTTTTTATTTGTACCCCTTTATCTTATCAACCCTTTTTTTTGTACCCCTTTGTCCTTGCTCATATGTCACCCTTGTTGAAGTGGCATGGGTGTCCACCTTTTATTTTTCTTAGTACACCTTTCTCTTTTCAAACATGTCACACTTCTTGACGTGGGATGGGTTTCAACCATTTCATTTTCCAAGTACTCATTTATCTTTGTGGAAATGTCACCCTTCTTGACGTTTCATGGGTTTCAACCTTTTATTTTTCTTTGTACCCCTTTTTCTTTGTGGATGTGTGACCCTTCTTGAAGTGGAATGTGTGTCAACCTTTTCTTTTTCTTAGTACCCCTTTATCTTTTCTCATGTATCAACCTTTATGACATGGCATATGTGTCAACCTTTTTTTTTTTTCTTAGTACCCCTTTATCTTTGCAAAAATGTCACCCTTATTGACGTGGCATGGGTGTCAACCTTTTCTTTTTGCTAGTACCTATTTATATTTGTGGACATGTCACCCTTCTTGAAGTGTTATGGATGTCAACCTTTTTGTTTTCATTAGTATCCCTATATCTTTGTGTACATGTAACCCTTCTTTATGTGGCATGGATGTGAACCTTTTATTTTTGTTAGGACACCTTTATGTTTTCTCATGTATCACCCTTTATCTTATCAACTTTTTTAGTTTTTTTAGTACCCCTTTGTCTTTCCTAACATGTCACCCTTGTTGACGTGTCATGGGTTTCAACTGTTTCTTTTTCTTAGTACCCCTTTATCCTTTCGGACATGTCACCCTTCTTGGCCTGGCATCGGTGTCAACCTTTTCTTTTTCTTAGTACCCCTTTATCTTTGCGTACATGTCACCCTTCTTGATGTGGAATGGATGTCCACCTTTTCTCTTTCTTAGTACCCCTTTCTCTTTTCTCACCTCTCACCCTTTACCTTGCCAAAATTTTATTATTTTTAGTATTCCTTTGTCTTTGCTGACATTCCAGCCTTATTGATGTGGCTTAGGTGTCAACCTTTTCTTTTTCTTATTTCCCCTTTATCTTTGCGAACATTTCATCCTTCTTGACAATGGCATGGGTGTCAACATTTTATTTTTCTTAGTACCCCTTTATATTTGCTCACGTCTAGCCCTTTCTAACATCGCATAGGTATCAACCTTTTATTTTTATTAGTACCCATTTATCTTTGTGGACATATCACCCTTCTTGACATGGCATGGATGTCAACATTTTTTTTTTCTTAGTACCCCTTTATCTTTGCAGACATGTCCCACTTCTTGATGTGGCACATGTGTCAACATTTTATTTTTCTTAGTACCCATTTATATTTGAGGGAATTTTACCCTTCTTGACATGGCATGGGTGTCAAAATTTATTTTTCTTAGTACCCCTTTATCTTTGTGGACATGTCTTCCTTCTTCAGATGGCATGGGTATCAATTGTTTCTTTTCTTAGAGACCATTTATCTTTTATTGTGTCTCACACTTTATCTTATCAAACTTCTATATTTTTTGGTACCCTTTTGTCTTTACTTACATGTCACCCTTGCTAACATGGCATGGTTTTTAACCTTTACTTTTTTCTAGTGCCCCTTTCTCTTTGTGTAATGTCACCCTTCCTGGCGTGGCATGGGTTTCAACCTTTTCCTTTTATTAGTACCCCTTTATCTTTGCAGACATGTCAAACTTCTTGACATGGAATGTGTGTCAACATTTTGTTTCTCTTAGTACCCATTTAACTTTGTATACATGTTACCCTTCTTGACATGGCACATGTGTCAACCTTTTATTTTTCTTAGTACCCCTTTATCTTTGTGGACACATCACATTTCTTGATGTGGCATGGGTGTCAACCTTTTATTTTTCTTAGTACCATTTTATCTTTGTGGACATATCACCCTTCTTGACATGGCATGGTTGTCAAACTTTTATTTTTATTAGTACCTTGTTATATTTTCTCACATCTCACCCTTTTCTATATGGCATAGGTGTCAACCTTTTATTTTTATTATTTCCCCTTTATCTTTGCAGACATGTCACCCTTATTGATGTGGCATCAATTTTAAACTTTTATTTTTCCTAGTACCTCTTTATCTTTGCAGACATGTCACCCTTCTTGATGTTCCATGTTTGCAACCTTTTATTTTTCTTAGTACCCCTTTAATATTTCAAACATGTCACCCTCCTTGACATGACATGGTTGTCAACCTTTGTTTTCTAAGTACTTATTTATATTTTCTCATGCCTTAGCCTTTATCATTTTTTACCTTTTATCTTTTTTAGTTCCCCTTCGTCTTTTTTGACATGTCACCCTTGCTGATGTGGCATGGTATTAATTATTTTATTTTTCTTCTTACCCCTTTATCTTTGTCAAAATTTCACCCTTCTGGATGTGGCATGAGTGTCCACCTTTTATTTTTCTTAGTACACTTTTATCTTTGTGGACATGTCACCTTTCTTGACGTAGCATGGGTGTCAACATTTTATTTTTCTTACTACCCCTTTATCTTTGTGAACATGTCACCCTTATTGATGTGGCATAGGTGTCAACCATTTTGTTTTCCTTAGTAGCCCTTTATATTTTCTCACGTCTCACCCTTGCTAACATGGCATAGGTATCAAACTCTTATTTTTATTAGTACCCCTTTATCATTGTAGACATGTCACCCTTATTGATGTGGCATGGACATCATCATTTTATTTTTCTTAGACCCATTTATCTTTGCGGACAGGTCACCCTTCTTGATGTGGCATGGGTGTCAACCTTTTATTTTTCTGTGTACCCCTTTATCTTTTCTCACGTCGAACCCTTTCTGGCATGGAATAGGTGTCAACCCTTTCTTTTTATTAGTACCCCTTTATATTTGCAGACATGTCACCCTTCTTGACATGGAATGGGTTTCAACATATTATTTTTCTAAATACTCGTTTATCTTTGTGGACAAATCACCCTTATTCTCGTGGCATGGATGTCAACATTTTTGTTTTTTAGTACCCCTTTATCTTTTCTCATTTCTCACCCTTCCTAACATGGCATAGGTTTCAACCTTTTATTTTTCTTAGTACCTCTTTATATATGCGAACATGTCACCCGTCTTGACATGGCATGGGTTTCAATTTTTTCTTTTTCTTAATACACCTTTATCTTTGCGGATATGTCACCCTTCTTGAAATTTAATGGGCGTCAAGATTTTATTTTTCTTAGTACCCATTTATATTTGCATACATGCCACCCTTCTTGACTTGGCATGGGTGTGAACCTTTTATTTTTCTTAGTACCCATTTATCTTTGCGGAATTGTCACCCTTCTTGACGTGGCATGGGAGTCCACCTTTTCTTTTTCTTAGTACCCCTTTCTCTTTGCTCACGTCTCACCCTTTACCTTATCAACCTTGTATTCTTTTTAGTACCCCTTTGTATTTTCTAACATGTCATGCTTCCTTATGTGGCATGGGTGTCAACATTATCTTTTTCTTAGTACCCCCTTGTGTTTGCTAACATGTCCTCCTTTCTTATGTGGCATGGTTTTCCACCTTTTATTTTTCTTAGTACCCATTTATCTTTGCATACATGTCATACTTCGTGACATGGCATAGGTGTCAAACTTTTATTTTTCTTAGTACCCCTTTATATTTTCTCAAGTCTCACTCTTTCTGGCATGGCATAGGTGTCAATATTTTCTTTTTATTAACACCCCTTTATATTTTGGACATGACACCCTTCTTCAAGTGGCATGGGTTTCAACCTTTTCTTTTTCTTAGTACCCCTTTATATTTGCAGACATGTCACCCTTCTTGACATGACATGGGTGCCAAACATTTTTTTCCTTATTAACCCTTTATCTTAGTAGACATGTCAACTTGCATGATGTGCCATAGATGTCATCCTTTTATTTTTATTAGTTCCCCTTTATATTTTCTCACATCTCACCCTTGTTAACATGGTATAGGGGTGAACCTTTTCTTTTTTTTAGTACCCCTTTATCTTTGTAGACATGTTTCCCTTATTGACGTGGCATGCGTATCAACATTTCTTTTTCGTATTACCCCTTTATCTTCAAATACATTTCATCCTTTTTGACATGCCATGGGTTTCATCCTTTTCTTTTTCATAGTACCCATTTATCTTTGGGGAAATTTCATTCTTCTTGAAATGGTATGGGTTTGATACTTTTCTTTTAATTAGTTATCATTTATCTTTTCTCATGTCTCACACTTTATCATATCAACCTTTTATTTTTTTCAATAACCATTTGTCTTTATTGACATGTCACCCTTACCGACATGGCACAGGTATCAACCTTTACTTTTTCTTACTATATCTTTATCTTTGCGAACATGTCACCCTTCCTGACATGGCATGGGTTTCAACCTTCTCCTTTTATTAGTACCCCTTTATCTTTGTAGACATATAACCCTTATTTACATGGCATGGGTGTCATCCTTTTATTTTTCTTAGTACCCCTTTATATTTGCGTACATGTCACCCTTCTTAATGTGCCATGGGTGTCAAACTTTTGTTTTTCTTATCACTCCTTTATATCTTCTCACGTATCACCCTTTATATTATAGACATTTTATTTTTTTATTACCCTTTTGTATTCACTCACATGTCCCCCTTGCTGACATGGCATGGTTTTCAACCTTGTATTTTTCTTAGTACCCCTTTATCATTGTGGACCTATAACCCTTTTGGATTTTCCATAGGTGTCAACCTTTTCTTTTTATTAGTACCCCTTTATCTCTGCAGACATGTCACTCTTCTTGACGTGGCATGGGTGCCAACCTTTTCCTTTTATTAATATTCCTTTATCTTTGCTTGCATATCGTCCTTTTTGAATGGGCATAGGTCTCAATCTTTTTTTTTTCTTAGTACCCCTTTATCTTTGCAAACATGTAACCCTTCTTGATGTGGCAAGGGTGTCAACCTTTTCTTTTTCTTAGTACCCCTTTATCTTTCCTCACATCTCACCCTTTCTTATATGGAATAGGTGTCAACCTTTTATTTTTCTTAGTACCTGTTTATCTTTGAGGACATCTCACCCTTCATGATGTGGCACGGGTGTGAACCTTTTATTTTTCTTAGTACCCCTATATATTTGGAAAGATGTCACCCTTCTTGACCTGACATGGGTGTCAACCTTTTCTTTTTATTAGTACCCCTTTATCTTTACGGATGTATCACCCTTATTGCATGGCATGGATGTAAACCTTTTATTTTTCTTAGTAACTATCTATGTTTGTGGACATGTCACCCTTCTTGATGTGGTATGGGTGTCAACCATTCATTTTCTTAGTAACCATTTATATTTGCATACATGTCACCCTTATTGACGTGGCATAGGTGTCAACCTTTTCTTTTTCTTAGTACCCCTTTATATTTGTGGATATGTCACCCTTCTTGACGTGGCATGGGTGTCAACATTTTATTTTTCTTAGTATCTATTTATCTTTGCAAACATATCACCCTTATTGATGTGGCATGGGTGTAAACCTTTTATTTTTCTTACTACTTCATTATCTTAGATCATGTATCACCCTTGATGACATGGCATAGGTTTCAACCTTTTATTTTTATTAATACCCTTTTATATTTGTGGACATGTCACCCTTATTGACTTGGCATCGATGTCAATATTTTCTTCTTATGTACCCCTTTATCTTTGAGGACATGTCACCCTTCTTAATGTGGCATGGGTGTCAACCATTTATTTTTCTTAGTACCCCTTTATCTTTTTGAACATGTCATTCTTCTTGATGTGGCATGGATTTCAAAATCAATGAACCCGATGAGGTACAATGTAGAGTCTACTGCATAGTGAATCCCAAAGGTGATGGTGCCTTGTATGTATCAAAGGATACACTTTGTAGCCTTCCAATGTAGATCCTATGAATTTTTCATGAACTTAGAGACGGCTCCAACTACATAGGATAGGTCTGGTATGGAGTGTGTGAGATACATCAGGATCCCCATTAGTTGTTGATACAGTGTTATTTCAACTAGTGGAGTGTACCTACCACCCTAAAGTCTGACTCCTGATAGGAAAGGAATCAAGGCATACTTGCAGTCTGTCATGTGAAATATCTCAAGGATATCTTGTGCATACTTGGCCTAAGACAGTTTGATGTCTGATGCATCCTAACAAATCTCGAGTCCAAGGAATAAATTTAGTGGACCCATGTCCATCATCAAGAACCTTTCATGAAAAATCCTCTTGACTACAACAATCGCTAAAGTCGAGCAACCGATGACCAGCAAATCATCTACATACAAAACTAGGAGTAGAAGTGAATCAACCGTCCTGAGCATGTAAACATTCAGGTCTAACTTACAACGTACAAAGGTTTTTGACAGTAATTAGGAGTCCATATTGGCATACCATGCCCTTGGGGCCTACATGTGGCCATAAAGAGACTTCTTCAGTCAACAAACCAAAGATAAATCCTGCACAAATCCATAGGGCTGCTCCATATAGATCTCCTAAAAGATATCGTCATGAAGAAATGAATTCTTCACATCCATCTAATGGAATTCCCATTGCTTGGTTTCCAAAATGGAAAGTGCCAAACGTATGGAATCCATCTTCACTACTAGAGTGAAGGTCTCATCATAGTCATTGTCATGCACTTGTTGAAAGCCTTTGGAAAATAGTCTAGCTTTGTATATCCTAACCTGTCCATCTGTTTCATTCTTGGTCCTGTAGACCCATATGCACTTGACAAGTTTCCTTCCTGCAGGAAGAGGAACCAGATCCCATGTATGGTTCTCAAGGAGGGATTTGTACTCCTCTTGTATGGAAGATTCCCAAAATCAATTTCTAGCAGCCTTGCCATAGGACTATGGATCTAAAGACTAAACCAAGAAAATATGTATGGATGGCATCATCTCAGTGGTAGTGAGTGCAAGAGGAGGCTCCTCGAAATCAGATCGATTATTCCTAGTATCAGTTGGATCTGCAACAAGATCTCTTGCATCATGAAGAGTAGTCTTAGCTCACTTGAGCATCTTCTCTGGATCTCCATCTACATCTTCATGCATTGAATCTATGTATAGATCATATAAATCCTCTTAGTCATAACTCTCACTTGAAGAAGAGTCGGCATGTTCATGCTCATCATCTTTGACAGGTAGAAGAAAAAAAGTGTCTACATACGGCTGTTGAGGTACATGTGAGACACTTTCCTCGAATTGGATACTTCTCTCAATGATGAGTCGGTCCAAGGAAATATCAATGAGCCTGTATCCCTTGACATTTTCGGGGTATCCAACAAAGACACACTCTATTCTCTATGGATCAAGTACCTTCCTCTTCTCCAAGGGAATCCTAGCCCATGCACATAAACCTAAAAACGGAAGTGGGTCACTTCTGGTTTGAGGCTGCTCCAAGCCTCATAGGGGGTATTATCCTTGAAGGATCTACGAGGAGATCTATTTTGGATGTAGGTTTCAAAATTAAGTGATTAATCCCATAATATTTGGGGAAGTGACTTTGCATGTATCATGCAAGATGCCATCTCTCTTAGAGATCTATTTTTACACTCAACAACTTTGTTTTGTTGTGCAATATAAGGAGACACGTACTGTAACAAAATCTTGGCCTCATGACAAAGTTTTTTATTGCATGGTTGACATACTCTCCCCCGTTATCCATTCAAAGGACTTTGATTTTATTTCTTGATTGTGTCTCAACAAAGGGCTTTGAAATCTTTGAGGTGTTGAAAGACCTCTGATTTTTTCCTAAGAAAGAAAATCCATGTGAAGCGTGAGAAATCATCAACAAAAATGAGCATGTACCTTTCTTTACTAATTGATGGATGTGGGAAAGGGCCCATGAGGCCACTATGGATCAAATCTAAAGGAGACGAACCATTCTTAGTCTTTCCTTTGTGGAATTTCTCTTGAGGGTGTTTTCGAAGATCACATCCCTCAAAAATTTCTTTGGAGAAGTGGATGTTAGGTAGACCATAAACCATTCCATTCTTTCTAAGTTGTTTCATATATATGAAATTTAAATTCCCAAACCTTGCATGCCATATCCTACTGCTTTCATTAGTATGGGTAAGAAGTAATGTAGAATCTGGTTCAATAAATTCATAAAATGTGTAGAGTCTATATTGATGATTTACATCACTGGTAGAAACTATGGAATTGTTTCACATTTAATAGATATCTAATGCATCAGGTGTGAATATGACTCTATTTTCGGTGCCGTATTTTTTCATCTGATACATGGAGAAAATATTGATATAAAGTTTGGGAACGTGTAGCACATTCTCTAAGCTTCTATTTGTGAGTTCAATTCTTTCTTTGTCGGTGACCTCGACTGGAGAGTTGTCCCCAATCAAAATAGGAATAATTTTTCATGCATCCAATAAAGAATAAAATTATTTTTTGGCTGCCATGTGGTGTGATTGACCTGAATCTACGATCCAAGCATCGAGAGAGGAGTTTATGGAAATCAAAGCATGGCTAGAATTGACTTTGTTGGGATTTTGATCTTCTGACCTCTTCTTCTTGGAACCCTAGGGGATGCGATCTCCAAGTTTTTTTTTTCTGAAGTATTTGTGCCATTTGATCTATATGTTTCTGCATACATGTAGATTCTGGATGGAATCCACATGGAATTAAGTGCATTTCTCCACTTTTCTTCCCTTTCCACCTTTGTATCTGGAGGCAATGTTGAAGGGTTTTGAGTACCCTTCCTTCTTTGTATTTTCGTGTTATTCCCTTTTGTCTTTGTCTTTATATTTATAATATTGATGACCACTACAATATTTCACAGTAAGTGCATGCACCTTTGGGCCTTTGATTTTTCCCATATTGATGAGCTTGTTCTGCTCTTGTGTTAGAGACTCGATAAAGGACTCAAGAGAGGGAATCATTTAGGTGGCCCTAGAGGTGAGCCTAACTAAATGAAATGTAGTTAAAAACACTGATTATTCCATACCAACTTTGGAGAGAATGGTAAGAACCATTTATTTATCCTCCTTAGATTTATCAACCCCACAAGCCTTGAGTTGTGACAACAAATCCTTATATTTGGTAAAGAAATATTGGATATTGTCGAAGGTTTTTGGATCCAAAGTGAGCAATTCCACCTTGAGCATGTGTCCCCTCATCTCATCCTATTTTCCAAAAATCCCTTCCATGGTGGTTCAGGATTCATTGGCAGTTTTACAAGAGGATATGTGAAAGAGGATTTCAGGATAAATGAGACTGCAAATAGTTCCAAACACTTCATCCATTCGATTTAGATACTTGGATTTTTCTATGGCTGATGTTGGTTCATTTTTTTTTTTCATGGTTAACTTGTATAATCCTATGCCTCGAGGATGCATTATCATCTTCTCCTTCCATGCAAAGAAGTTGTACGGTGTAAGAATGAATTCTTTTGGAAATTCCATTTTTCACTGTCTTCAATCTTTGGTACTTGCAAAAATAATATGGTGTTTCTTTTCCCTAGCATTCCATCAATGCTAATACAATGTAAATGTGTTGAAGCTGCATAGAATAAATCTAGCTAGAAAATGGCATACAGAATCTGTAGAGAAAATATGAGAAAAGAGAAGCATGAGAGAAAGACTAGAAGAATTCTCATTAACCAAATGAATGAATGATAATTTACACATGATATACTATGTATAAATCAATTAATGTGCACTGCAATAGATGACAATGTGATCTGGATACACACCAATAGTTACATGAGTAAACTACCAACTAGGCTAGTCTCTCAAGAAGTTACAAGAGTGAACTTCCACTTAGTCTAAGTCAACTAGTCTCTCTGTCTTCAATTAACTGATTGAAATAGAGTGAAGTGAGGAGGAGATTAGGGAATCATGAGTAATGCACTAGTCTGGTGATAATCACAAGGAAAATGTGCATTAGTTGGTTATGATACCAATCCTGCATGGTGATGATCCCAATGTAGCATCTAGACTCCACTCAACTTATAAAACTGAAGTGTGAACTGAAGAGAATATTATCCTAGAGGAATATTCTCCCTAAACTATAGGAGACTGAATAATGAATAATAAACATAAGAAAAACCTTAGGAAAAAATAAATCCTAGGTGTGTGTGAAGTATCTCCAACACCCCCCCTGAACATCACTATGGTGAAAATAAAGAATGGGTTCCGACAACGAGGCCATGTTAGGTACCCAAATATAAAAGATACACTGAAATAAACAAGGAAAGAGGGGAAAACTCATGGGAACCCCCACCCCCCCTCCCCCCTCAAATTACAATGTATGTCAAAATAAGAAATGACAGTTGCTAGGAAACTGTGTCCTTCACTCCAAGATGACTGCACAGAGAATGGAAATTCTTCTCAGTGAAGGTCTTGGTGAATATGTCTGCATTCTATTCTGTTGAAGGATAGAACTATAAGTCGATGATCCCCTTGTGTACTAAGTCCCAAATGTAGTGCATGTGTATCTCAATGTGCTTCATCTGCTACCTATGAACTAGATATCTACGGAACTTCAGAGTGCTTTGGTTGTCACACTAGATGACGATCGATCGATGAAACTGAATTCCCAACTCAGTGATAAAATGTTGTAGCCACATATCCTAAATGGTTATGTTAATTACCCCTATGTACTCTGCCTCGGCTTAAGATAGAGAAATAACATCTTGATTCTTGCTCAACCAATAGATAGGCCCAGAACCAATACTGAGTGAGCAACCAGATGTGGACTTGCGATCAATGTTATTTCTAGCCCAATCAAAATCAATGAACTCGATGAGGTCCAATGTAGATTTTGTTTCATAGTGAATGCTAAAGGTGATGGTTCCTTATAAGTATCAAAGGATACACTTTTCATCCTTCCAATGTAGCTCATGCAGCTCCTACATGAACTTGGAGACTACTCCAAATGCATAGGAGGGGTATGGTCTAGATTGTGTGAGATACAACAAGATCCACACTAGTTGTTTGTACAGTGTGTTGTCAATGAGTCGAGTGTCCCTGCCATCCTCAATTCAGACTTCTTATAGGAAAGGAGTCGGGTTAGACTTACAGTCTGTCATGTGAAATCTCTCAAAGTGATCTCATGGATACTTGGCCTGAGACAGTTTGATGCTTGATGCATCTTGACTAATCTTGATTCTAAGGAAGATATGTAGTGGACCCATGTCCATAATCAAGAACTTGTCATGTAGAATCCTCTTAACTACAAAAAGAGTTGAAGTCAAGCAACTAGTGATAAAAAAATCATCAACATACAGAACAAGTAGAAGTGAATCAATTGTCTTCAGCATGTAAACATTCAGGTCTAACTTACAGCGTACAAAGTTCTATGGCAACGGGTAGGAGTCCATATTGACATACCATGCCCTTGGGGCCTACTTGAGGCCATAAAGATAATTCTTCAGTCTACAAACCAAAGATGAATCGTACACAAATCCCTAGGGCTACTCCATATATATCACCTCAGAGAGATCATCATGAAGAAATGCATTCTTCGCATCCATATGATGGACTTCCCATCCCTTGGATTCCATAATGGAAAGTTCCAAATGTATGGAATCCATCTTCTCTACTAGAGAGAAGGTCTCATCATAGTCCATGCCATGCACCTACATAAATCCTTTGGAAACTAGCCTAGCTTTGTATATGCTAACTTGTCCATCCACTGTGCTCTTGGTCCTGTAGACCCATATGCACTTGAAAATTTTCCATCTTGAAGGAAGGGAAACTAGATCCAAAGTTTGGTTCTCAAGGAGGGATTTATACTCCTCCTGCATGTAATATTCCCAAAAGGAATTTCCAGTAGCCTTGCCATAGGAATATGGATCTGAAGACTGAACCAAGAAATGATTCCTGGGTGGCATCGGTTCAATGGTAGTGATTGCAAGAGAAATATCCTCAAAATCATATTGATCCCTCCTAGTATCAGCTAGATCCCCAACAAGATATCTTCATCCTGAAGAATAGTATTGGCCCACTTGGGCTTCTTCTCTGGCTCTGCATTTGCATCTGCATGCACTGACTCTGCATTTAACTGTAATGACTCTATGTCTGGATCATCTGAATCCTCTGAATCAAAACTTGCATCTGAATGAGAGTCAGAATGTGCATGCTCATCATCTCTTACAGGTGGAAGAACAAAAGTGTCTATGTACAACTGTTGAGGTACATGTGAGACACTTTCCTCGAATTGGACACTTTTCTGAATGATGAGTTGTTCCAAAGAAAGATCAATTATTTTGTATCACTTCACATAATTTGGGTATACAAAAAAGATACACTTTGTGCTCTATGGATCAAGTTCCTTCCTCTTCGCAAAGGGAATCATGGCCCATACATGTGAACCAAAAATATGAAAGTGGGTCACTTCTTATTTGATGCCTCTCCAAGACTCATAGGGGGTCTTGTCCTTCACATATCTATCGGGAGATATGTTTTGGATGTAGGTTGAAAAATTAAGTGATTCATCCCATAATCTATGTGGAAGTGACTTTGCATGTAGCATGCAAGATTCCATCTCTTTTAGAGATCTATTTTTCCACTCAACAACTCCATTTTGTTGTGGAGTATAAGGAACCGTGTGCTACAACTAAATCCCAACCTCATGAAATTTATTTTGTATCTCATGGTTGACATACTCTCCCCATTATATTTTCGGAGGACTTTGATTTTATTTAATTTCTATGTCTCAACAAGGGCTTTGAAATCTTTGAGGTGTTGAAAGACCTCTGATTTTTTACTAAGAAAGAAAATCCATCTAAAGCGCGAAAATCGTCAAAAATAATTAGCACATACCTTTCTTTAATGATTGATGGATGCGAAAAAGGAACCATGAGGTCACTATGGATCACATATAAAGGAGAGGAAGCCTTCTTAGTCTTTCCTTTGTCGAATTTATCTTGAGGGAATTTTCCAAGAACACATCCCTCACAAATTCATTTGGAGATGTGGATGTCAGGTAGACCATCAACCATTCCTTGCTTGATAAGTTGTTCCATATATCTGAAATTTAAATTCTTGAACCTTTTGTGCCATATCCTACTACTTTCATCATCATGGGTAAGCAGTAATGCAAAATCTGGTTCAATAAATTTAGAAAATGTGTAGAGTATAGATTGATGATTTACCTCACTAGCAACAACCCTGGAATTGGTTTGCATGTCATATATATCCACTGATTTTTTTTTTAATATGACTCTCTTTCTGGTGTCGTATTTTTTCATCTGATACATAGAGAGAATATTGACAAATATTTTGGGAAGGTGTAGCACGTTCGTGAAGCTTTTGTTTGTGAGATCAATTCTTCCTTTGTTGGTGACCTCGACTACAGAGTTGTACCCCATCAAAATAGGATAACCTTTGCATGCATATAATGAAGAATAAACTTATTTTTTTGCTTCCATGTGGTGTGATGCACCTGAATCTACGATCCAAGCATCAAGAGAGGAGTTGATGGAAATCAAAGCATGGATAGAATTTCCTTCTTGGGATTCTGATCTTCTAGATTCTTCTTCTTGTCACCCTCGGGGATGCGATATCCAAGGTTATTTTCTCAATTATTTGGGCCATTTTATCTATTTTTTTCGGCATACATATGGATTCTGGATGGAATCCTTTATGGAATTAAGTGCATTTCTCCCCTTTTCTTCCCTTTCCACCTTTGGATCCGGAGGCATCATTGAAGGGTTTTGAGTACCCTTCCTTCTTTGGATTTTCATGTTCTTTCCTTTTGTATTTATCTTTAGATTTATAATATTTATCACCGCTACCATATTTCACATTAAGTGCATATGCCTTTGGGCCTTTGATTTTTCCGATATTTATGAGCTTGTTTTTCTATTGTGTCAGAGACTCAATAAAGGCCTCAAGAGAGGGCATCGTGTAGGTGGCACCAGAGGAGATCCTAATTGAATTAAATTTAGATGAAAACACTGATTATTCTAGAACAAGTTTGGAAGGAATGGTAAGAACCATGTGTTTCTCCTACTTATATTTATCAACCTCGTAAGCCTTGAGTTGCGACAACAAATCCTTATATTTGGTAAAGAAATATTGGATATTGTAGAAGGTTTTTGGATCGAAAGGGAGAAATTCCACCTTGATAATGTGTCCCCTCATCTCGTCCTTTTTTCCAAAAATCCATTCCATGGTGGTCCAGGCTTCATTGGGGGTTTTACAGGAGGATATGTAAAAGAGGAGCTCATGAGAAATGAGACTGCAAATAGTTCCAAACACTTCATCCATTCAATTTAGATACTTGGATTTTTCTATCGCTGATGTTGGTTCAGTTTATGTATTCATGGTTAACCTGTATAATCCTCTTCCTCAAAGATTCATTATCATATTCTCCTTCCATGCAAAGAAATTGTACAGTGTAAGAATGAATTATTTTGGAAAATCCATTTTTTTCATTGTCTTCAATCTTCGGTATCTATAAAAATAATATGGTGTGTCTTTTCCCTAGCAGTCTGTTAACTCTGATACCATGTAAATGTTTTTAACCTGAATATAATATATATAGCTAGAAAATGACATACATAATTTGCAGAAACAATATGAGAAAAGAGAAGCAAGAGAGAAAGAATGGAAGAATTCCCATTAACCAAATGAATGAATGATAATTTACACATGATATACTCTGTATAACTCAAATAATATGAACTGGAAGATAATACAGTGTAATATGGTGGTAGTATAGAGTGATCTGGACACACACTAGCAGTTACGGGAGTAAACTGCCACCTAGTCTAGTCTCTCAGACAGTTACGGGAGTGAACTGCCACCTAGTCTGAGTTAACTAGTCTCTCAATGTTCAGTTAACTAACTAAAACAGAGTGAAGTGAGGAGGAGATCAGGGAATCATGAGTAATGTGCTAGTCTGGTGATAATCCCAAGGAAAATGTGCATTAGCTAGTGATGATCCAAATGATGCATGGTGATGATCCCAATGTAGCATCTAGAATCCACTCAACTGATCAAACTAAAGTGTGAATTGAAGATAATATTCTCCCTAAACTATAGGATACTGAATAATGATTCATAAACATAGGGGAAACCTTGGGAAAAAAGAAATCCTAGGTGTGTGTGAAGTATATCCAATAACACCAATGTCAAAATTTTCTTTTTCTTAGTACCCCTTTATATTTACTCACATCTCACCGTTGTTGACACGAAATCGTTGTCAAACTTTTATTTTTCTTAGTACCCCTTTATATTTATGCACATGTCACATTTCCTTATGTTGCATGGGTGTGATCCTTTCCATTTTCCTAATACTCATTTATATTTGTGGATATGTCACCCTTCTTGAGGTGCCATGGTTGTCAACCTTTTCTTTTTCATAGTATTTCTTTACCTTTGCATAATTGTCACCCTTCTTGGCATGGAATTGGTGTCAATCTTTTATTTTTCTTAGTACCCTATTATATTTTCTCATGTCTCACCCTTTCTAACATGGAATAGGTTTCAACCCTTTATTTTTATTAATACCCATTTATCTTTGTAAACATGTCACCCTTCTTGACATGTCATCGGTGTCAACCTTTTCTTTTTCTTAATACCTCTTTATCTTTGCGGAGATGTGACCTTTCTTGAAGTGGCATGGGTGTCAATATTTTATTTTTCATAGTATCCCTTTATCATTTCATACATGTCACTCTTCTTGATGTAGCATGGTATTCGACCTTTTCTTTGTCTTAATACCCCTTTATTTGTGGTCATGTCTCAGCCTTTATCTTATTGACCTTTATTTTTTTAGTACCCCTTTGTCTTTGCTAACATGTCTCCCTTGCTAACATGGAATGGATGTCAAGATTTTCTTTTTCTTAGTATCCCTTTATATTTGCCAACATCTCACCCTTCTTGACATGGCATGGGTGTCAACCTTTTCTTTTTCTTAGTAACCCTTTATCTTTGCGGACATGTTACCCTTCTTGAAGTAGCATGGGTGTCAACCTTTTATTTTTCTTAGTGACCCTTCATATTTGTGAAAATATCACCCTTCTTGATGTGGCATGGGTGTCAAACTTTTATTTTTCTTAGTACCCCTTTATCTTTTATCATGTCTTACCAATGTTGACATGGTATAGGTGTCAACATTTTCTTTTTCTTAGTACCCATTTATCTTTACCAACATGTCACCCTTCTTGACGTGGCATGGGTGTCCACCTTTAGTTTTATTAGTATCCATTTATCTTTGCAGACATTTCACCCTCCTTGAAGTGGCATGGATTTCAACGTTTCATTTTTATTACTACCCTTTTATATTTTCTCATGTCTCACCCTTGTTGATATGGCATAGGTCTCATCCTTTTATTTCTCTTTGTAACCCTTTAACTTTGTGGACATGTTAAACTTTTTGACCTGGCATGAGTATCAACCTTTCCTTTTTCTTACTACCCCTTTATCTTTGTGGACATGTCACCCTTCTTGATGTGGCATGGGTGTAAACCTTTTATTTTTATTAGTATCCCTCTATATTTGTGGACATGTCACATTTATTGAGGTGGCATGTGTGTCAACCATTTCTTTTTCTTAGTACCCCTTTATATTTTATCACATCCCACCCTTTATCTTATCGACCTTTTATTTTTTTTACTATCCCTTTGTCTTTGCTGACATGTCACCCTTTCTGACGTGGCATGGGTGTCAGCTTTTTCTTTTTCTTAGTAACCCTTGATCTTTACTGACATGTCACCCTCATTGATGTGGCATGAGTGCGAACCTTTTATTTTTCTTAGTACCCATTTATCTATTCAAACATGTCACCCTTCTTGACGTGGCATGGGTGTCAACCTTATCTTTTTCTTAGTAGCCCTTTTTATTTTCTCATGTCACACCCTTTCTAACATGGCATAGGTTTCAAACTTCTATTTTTATTAGTATCCCTTTATCTTTGTGTAAATTTCACCCTTCTTGATGTGGCATGGGTGTCAACATTTTCTTTTTATTACTGCCACTTTAGCTTTGCATATATGTCACCCTTCTTGACATGGCATGGGTTTCAACCTTTTCTTTTTCTTTGTACCCCTTTATATTTTCTCACATGTCACCCTTTACATTATCAACCTTTTAATTATTTTTTTACCCCTTTTTCCTTTCCCACATGTCACCCTTGTTGAAGTGGCATGGGTTTCAACCTTTTCTTCTTCTTAGTACACCTTTCTCTTTGTGAACATGCCACACTTCTTGAAGCGGCATGGGTGTAAACCATTTTATTTTCTAATTACGCCTTTATCTTTGTGTACATGTCACCCTTATTTACGTGGCATGGGTGTAAACCTTTTATTTTTCTTTGTACCCATTTTTCTTTGTTGACATGTGACCCTTCTTGACATGGCATGTGTGTCAACCTTTTGTTTTTCTTAGTAACCATTTATCGTTTCTCATGTCTCAATATTTATGATATGGAATAGGTGTCAACCTTTTATTTTTCTTAGTACCGCTTTATATTTTCGAACATGTCACCCTTATTGATGTGGCATGGGTGCCAACCTTTTATTTTTGTTAGTACCTCTTTATGTTTTTGGACATGTTACCCTTCTTGAAGTGGAATGGCTGTCAAACTTTTTTCTTTTTATTAGTATCCCTTTATATTTGTGGACATATCACCCTTATTGATGTGGCATGGGTGTGAACCTTTTATTTTTATTAGTAAACTTTTATCTTTGCTCATGTCTGACCCTTTTCCTTATCAAATTTTTATTTTGTTTAGTACCCCTTTGTCTTTGCTAACATGTCACCCTTGCTGATGTGTCATGGGTGTTAACCTTTTCTTTTTCTTAGTACCCCTTTATCCTTTTGGACATGTCACCCTTATTGATGTGGCATTGGTGTCAACCTTTTATTTTTCTTAGTACCCATTTATGTTCGTTGACATGTGAACCTTCTTGACATGGCATGGGTGTAAACCTTTTATTTTTCTTAGTATCCATTTATATTTCCGAACATGTCACCCTTATCCACATGCCATGGGTATCAAACTTGTATTTCTCTTAGTACCCCTTTCTCTTTTCTCACATATCACCCTTTATCTTATCGACCTTTTATTATTTTTTGTACCCCTTTTCCTTTCTTGATATGTCACCCTTATTGACGTGGCATGGGTTTCAACCTTTTATTTTTCTTAATACCCCTTTATGTTTGCTCATGTATCACCTTTTATATTATCGAATTTTTATTTTTTTTAGTATTCCTTTGTCTTTATTGACATGTCACTTTTATTGACATGGCATAGGTCTCAACATTTTCTTTTTCCTAGTACCCATTTATCTTTTAGGACATGTCACCCTTCTTGACATGGAGTGGGTGTCAACCTTTTATATTTCTTATTAACCCTTTATTTTCTCACGTCTCGCCATTGATGACATGGAATAGGTTTTAAACTTTTATTTTTCTTAGTACTCCTTTATGTTTTTTGACTTGTCACCCTTCTTGATGTGGCATGGGTGTCAACATTTGGTTTTCTTAGTACCCCTTTATCTTTGCAGAAAATTCACCTTTATTGATGTGGCATAGGTGTCAATATTTTACTTTCCTTATTACCCCTTATCTTTGCGGACATGTTATCCATATTGACATGGCATGGGTATCAACCATTTATTTTTCTGAATACTCATTTATCTTTGTGAACATGTCACCCTTCTTGATGTGGCATGGGTTTCATCCTTTTCTTTTACTTAGTACCCCTTTCTCTTTGCTCACATATTACCCTTGATAACATGTCACAGGTGTCAACATTTTATTTTTATTAGTACTCCTATATCTTGGACATGTCACCCTTATTGATGTGGCATGGTTTTGAACCTTTTATTTTTCTTAGTACCCCTTTATCTTTGCGGACATGTCACTCTTCTTGAAGATGCATGGATGTAAATCCTTTCATTTTCTTAGTACCCATTTATCTTTGTTCATATCTCACCCTTTATATTATCAACTTTTAGTTATTTTAATTATGCCTTTGTCTTTGTCAACATGTCACCCTTACTGAAGTGGCATGGATGTCAGCCTTTTCTTTTTCCTAGTACACCTTTATCTCTGTGGACATGTCACCCTTCTTGACATGGCATGGGTGTCAACTGTTTATTTTTCTAAGTACACATTTATCTCTACAAATATCTCACCAGTCATGATGTGGGATGGGTTTCAACCTTTTATTTTTCTTAGTACCCATTTTTCTTTGCAGACATGTCACCCTTCCTGATGTGGCATGGGTGTCAACCTTTTATTTTTCTTACTACCCCTTTATCTTTGCTCACGTCTCAACCTTTATGACATGGCATAGGTGTCAACATTTTCTTTTTCTTATTACCCATTTATCTTTGTAGACATGTCACACTTCTTGACATGGCATGGGTGCCAACCTTTTATTTTTCTTAGTACCCATTTAGCTTTGCGAACATGTCACCCTTCTTGATATGGAATGGGAGTCAACCTTTTTTTTTCTTAGTACCACTTTATATTTTCTCACGTCTCACCCTTAATGACATGGCATATGTATCAACCTTTTATTTTTATTAGTACACCCTTATCTTTGCATACATGTCACCCTTCTTAACGTGGTATGGGTTTCAACCTTTTTAGTTTTCATAGTACCCCTTTATCTTTGTAGACATGTCACCTTTATTGGCGTGGCATGTATGTCTAAGTTTCATTTCTTTTAGTACCTATTTATATTTTATCATGTCTCACCCTTGTTGACATGGCATAGGTATCAACCTTTTCATTCTATGTGTAACCCTTTAACTTTCCAGACATGTAACCCTTATTTACAAGGTATGAGTATCAACCTTTTATTTTTCTTAGTACCCATTTATCTTTGCAGGCATGTCACCATTCTTGATGTGGCATGGGTTTCAACCTTTTCTTTTTATTATTACCTCTCTATATTTCCATACATGTCACATTTATTGACGTGGCATAGGTTTCAACTATTTTGTTTTATCATTACCCCTTTATCTTTGTATACATGTCACCCTTCTTCATGTGGAATGGGTGTCAACCTTTTCTTTTTATTAATATCTATTTTTATTTGCTCACGTCTCACCCTTGATGACATTTAATAGGTGTCAAACTTTTATTTTTCTTAGTACCCATTTATCTTTGTGGACATGTCACCCTTCTTGATGTTGCATGGGCGTCAACTTTTCCTTTTTCCTACTACCTCTTTCTCTTTGTAGACATGTCACCCTTCTTGACATGGCATGGGTGTCAACCTTTTATTTTTCTTGTTACCCCTTTATATTTTCTCAAATGTCACCCTTTACCTTATCAACCTTTTTTTTGTGTACCCCTTTGTTTTCTCACACGTCACCCTTGTTTAAGTGGTATGTGTGTCAACCTTTTCTTTTTCTTAGTACACATTTCTCTTTGCAAACATGTCACACTTCTTGGCGTGGCATGGGTGTCAACTATTTCCTTTTCTAAGTACCCCTTTATCTTTGTGGACATATCACCCTTATTGACGTGTCATGGGTTTCAATATTTTATTTTTATTTGTACCACTTTTTCTTTGTGTAAATGTGATCCTTCTTGAAGTGGCATGCGTGTCAAACTTTTCTTCTTCTTAGTACTCTATCTTTTCACATGTATCAAACTTTATTATATGGCATATGTGTATACCTTTTATTTTTCTTAGTACAACTTTATATTTGCAAACATGACACCCTTATTAATGTGGCATGGGTGTCATCCTTTTATTTTTGTCAGTACCTCTTTATATTTGTGGACATGTCACCCTTCTTGAAGTGGCATGGATGTCAACATTTTTATTTTTATTAGTATTCATTTATCTTTGTGGACATGTCACCCTTATTGTTGTGGAATGGATGTGAACCTTTTATTTTTATTAGTACACCTTTATATTTTCTCAGATCTCACCCTTTATATTATCAAATTTTTATTTTGTTTAGTACCCCTTTGTGTTTATTGACATACCACCCTTGTTGATGTGTCATGGATGTCAACCTTTGCTTTTTCTTATTACCCCTTTGTCCTTTCAAAATTTTCACCCTTCTTGACATGGAATCATCGTCAACCTTTTCTTTTTCTTAGTACCCCTTTATCTTTGCAGACATGTCACCCTTCTTGATGTCGCATGGATGTCCACCTTTTATCTTTGTGGACATTTCACCCTTCTTGGTGTGGCAGGGTGTCAACCTTTTCTTTTTCTTAGTACCCATTTATCTTATCTCACATCTAGCCCTTGCTGACATCACATAGGTATCAATCTTTTCT
This sequence comes from Picea engelmannii, assembly GCA_009831015.1. Classification (NCBI taxonomy): domain Eukaryota; kingdom Viridiplantae; phylum Streptophyta; class Pinopsida; order Pinales; family Pinaceae; genus Picea; species Picea engelmannii. The sequence goes on along the minus strand of ML785664.1, from coordinate 630,001 downwards.
TTTTATTAGTGCCCATTTATCTTTGTGGACATGTCACCCTTCTTGATGTGGCTTGGGTGTACACATTTTGTTTTTATTAATACCCTTTTATCTTTGCATACATGTCCCACTTCTTGACATGGCACATGTGTCAACATTTTATTTTTCTTACTACCCCTTTATGTTTGAGGGAATGTCACCCTTCTTGACATGGCATGGGTGTCAACCTTTTCTTTTTCTTAGTACCCCTTTATCTTTATGGAATTGTAATCCTTCTTGACATGGCATGGGTGTCAACCTTTTCTTTTTCTTAGAGACCATTTCTATTTTCTCATGTCTCACACTTTATCTTATCAGACTTATATTTTTTTTAGTACCCTTTTGTCTTGACTAACAGGTCACCCTTGCTGGCATGGCATGGTTTTCAACGTTTACTTTTTTCTAGTACCCATTTTTGTTCACGAACATGTCACCCTTCTTGTAGTGGCACGGGTTTCAACCTTTTCCTTTTATTAGTACCCCTTTATCTTTGTGGATATGTAAACATTCTTGACATGACATGCATGTCAAAAAAAAGATTCTCTTAGTACCCCTTTATCTTTGCAGACATGTCACCCTTCTTGACGTGGCACATGTGTCAACCATTTCTTTTTCTTACTACCCCTTTATCTTTGTGTACATGTCACATTTCATGAGTTGGAGTGGATGCCAACCTTTTCTTTTTCTTAGTATCATTTTATCTTTGCGGACATATAACCCTTCTTGATGTGGCATGGTTTTCAAACTTCTCTTTTTCTTAGTACCCTATTATATTTTCTCACTTCTCACCCTTTATGATATGAAATAGGTGTCAAAATTTTATTTTTATTAGTACCACTTTATCTTTGCATACATGTCACCCTTCTTTACATGGCATCAATGTCAACCTTTTCTTTTTATTATCACCCCTTTATCTTTGTGGACATGTCACCCTTCTTGATGTGGCATGTTTTCAACCTTTTATTTTTCTTAGTACCCCTATAATGTTTCGGACATGTCACCCTACTTGACGTGACATGGTTTTCAACCTTTCCTTTTTCTAGGTACTACTTTATCTTTTCCCATGCCTCCCCTTTTATATTTTTTTACCTTTTATTTTTTTTAGTTCCCCTTTGTCTTTGCTAACATGTCACCATTGTTGATGTGGCATGGGCGTCACACTTTTATTTTTCTTATTACCCCTTTATCTTTGTTTAAATGTCACCCTTCTTGATGTGGCATGGGTGTCAACCTTTTATTTTTATTATTATCCTTTTATGTTTGTCGATATGTCACCTTTATTGACGTAGCATGGATGTCAGCCTTTTATTTTTCTTACTACCCATTTATCTTTGTAAACATTTCACCCTTCTTGATTTTGCATGGGTGTCAACTTTTTTTATTATTATTACCACTTTATCTTTGATCAGATATCAACTTTGTTGACATGGCATAGGTATCAACCTTTTATTTTTCTCAGTACCCCCTTATATTTCTAGACATGTCACCCTTCTTGACTTCGCATGGGTTTCGACCTTTTATTTTTCTTAGTACCCATTTATCATTGCGGGCATGTCACCCTTATTGAAGTGGCATGGGTGTCAACATTTTCTCTTTCTTAGACCCCTTTATCTTTTTGTAAAGGTCACCCTTCTTGATGTGGGATGGGTGTGAACCTTTTATTTTTCTTCATACCCCTTTATCGTTTCTCAGGTCTGACCCTTTTTGACATGGCATAGGTGTCAACCTTTATTTTTCTTATTACTCCTTTATCTTTGCAGACATGTCACCCTTATTGACGTGGCATGGGTTTCAACCTTTTAGTTTTCTTATTACTCCTTTAGCTTTGTGGATAAATCACCCTTATTGACATGGCATGGATGTCAACATTTTTGTTTCTTAGTACCCCTTTATCATTTCTCATTTTGCACCCTTCTTGACATGGAATAGTGGTAAACCTATTATTTTTTTTAGTACCCCTTTATATATGTGTACATGTCAGCCTTCTTGACATGGCATGGGTTTCAAAATTCTATTTTTTTTAGTACACCTTTATGTTTCTGGATATGTCACCCTTGTTGACATTTAATGGGTTTCAAGATTTTATTTTTCTTAGTACCGGTTTATCTTTGGAGACTTTCCACCCTTCTTGACTTGACATGGGTGTGAACCTTTTATTTTTCTTAGTACCCATTTATCTCTGTGGACTTGTCACCCTTCCTGACGTGGCATGGGTGTCAACCTTTTATTTTTCTTATTACCCATTTCTCTTTGCTCATGTCTCACCCTTTAACTTATCAACCTTTTATTACTTTTATTACCCCTTTGTCTTTTCTAACATGTCACCCTTCCTGATGTGGCATGGGTGTAAACATTTTATTTTTCTCAGTACCCCCTTGTCTTTGCTAAAATGTCCTCCTTGCTGATGTGACATGGTTTTCCACCTTTTATTTTTCTTAGTACCCATTTATATTTGCAGACATGTCACACTTCTAGACATGGAATAGGTGACAACCTTTTATTTTTCTTAGTACCCCTTTATATTTTCTCACGTTTCACGCTTGCTAACATGGAATAGGTGTAAATCTTTTCTTTTTATTAACACCCCTTTATATTTCCATACATGTCACCTTTATTGGTGTGGCATGGGTGTCAACCTTTTCTTTTTCTTAGTACCCCTTTATATTTGTGGATATGTCACCCTTCTTGACATGGAATGGGTGTCAAACATTTATTTTTCTTATTACCCATTTATATTTGTAGGCATATCAACCTTCTTGATGTGTCATGGATGTCAACCTTTTATTTTTCTTAGTGCCCCTTTATATTTTTTCACGTCTCAGCCTTACTAACATGGCATAGGGGTCAAACTTTTATTTTTTTTAGTACCCATTTATCTTTGCAAAAATGCCACCCTTCTTGACGTGGCATGCATGCCAACATTTCTTTATTCTAGTACCCATTTATCTTCACAGAAATGTCACCCTTTTTTACATCCCACATGTGTCAACCTTTTCTTTTTCTTAGTACCCATTTATCTTTTGTGAAATGTCATCCTTCTTGATATGGTATGGGTTTGAACCTTTTCTTTTAATTATTCACCATTTATCTTTCCTCATGTCTCACACTTTATCTTGTCTACCTTTTATTTTTTCAATACCCATTTTTCTTCACTGACATGTCACCCTTGCTGACATGGTATGGGTGTCAACCTTTAATTTTTCTTACTATACCTTTATATTTGCAGACGTGTCACCCTTCCTGACATGGCATGGGTTTCAGCCTTCTCCTTTTCTTAGTACCCCTTTATCTTTGTATAAATCTAAACCTTATTTATGTGGCATGACTGTCATCCTTTTATTTTTCTTAGTACCCCTTTATCTTTGTGGAAATGTCACCCTTCTTGATGTGCCATGGTTTCCAAACTTTTTTTTTTCTTATCACCCCTTTATACTTTCTCATGTCTCACCCTTTATATTATTGACCTTTTTTTATTACCCCTTTGTCTTCGCTAACATGTCCCCCTTGCTAACATGGAATGGTTGTCAACTTTTTATTTTTCTTAGTACCCCATTATCTTTGTGGACCTATCACCCTTATTGGTGTTCCATGGGTGTCAACCTTTTCTTTTTATTAGTACCCCTTTATCTTTGCTGACATGTCACCCTTCTTGATGTGGCATGGGTGTCAACCTTTTATTTTTCTTAGTACGCCTTTATCTTTTTTCATGTCCCACCCTTGTTGAATGGCCACATATCTCAATATTTTATTTTTCTTAGTTCTCCTTTATCTTTGTGGACATGTAGCCCTTATTAACGTGGCATGGGTGTCAACCTTTTCTTTTTCTTAGTACCCATTTATGTTTGTGTACATATAAAAATTACTGACATGGGTTGGGTGTCAACCCTTTATTTTTCCTATTACCCATATATCTTTGTGGACATGTCACCATTCTTGATGTGGCATGGGTTTCAACCTTTTCTTTTTCTTAGTACCCCTTTATATTTTCTCACGTCTCACCCTTTCTTACATGGAATAGGTGTCAACATTTTCTTTTTCTTAGTACCCCATTATCTTTGAAGACATTTCACCCTTCATGATGTGGCATGGGTGTGAACATTTTATTTTTCTTAGCACCCCTTTATCTTTGCAGAGATGTCTCCCTTCTTGACCTGGCATGGGTTTCAACCTTTTTTTTTTCTTAGTACCCCTTTATATTTGAATACATGTCACCCTTATTTGCATGGCATGAGTGTCAAACTTTTATTTTTCTTAGTACCCCTTTATATTTGTGGAGATGTCACCCTTCTTAACATGGGATGGGTGCAACCTTTTATTTTTCTTAGTATCACTTTATCTTTACGGACATTTCACCCTTATTGATGTGGCATGGGTGTCAACCTTTTCTTTTTCTTACTACCTCATTATATTTTCTCATGACTCACACTTGCTGACATGGCATAGTTTTCAACCTTTTATTTTTATTAATACCCCTTTATTTTTTAGGACATGTCACCCTTATTGACATGGCATCGATGTCTACCTTTTCTTATTCTTAGTACCGCTTTATCTTTGAGGATATGTCACCCTTCTTGACATGGCATGGGTGTCAACCATTTCTTTTTCTTAATACCCCTTTATCTTTTCGAACATGTGACTCTTCTTGATGTGTCATGGATGTCAACCTTTTATTTTTCTTAGTACCCCTTTGTCTTTACTAACATGTAAACCTTGCTGACATGGATTGGGTGTCAAGAATTTATTTTTTTTAGTACCCCTTTATCTTTTTTGACAAGTCAACCTTCTTGACATGGCATGGGTTTCAACCTTTTATTTTTATTAGTACCCTTTTATGTTTGTGGAAATATCACCCTTATTAACATAGCATGGATGTCAACCTTTCATTTTTCTTACTACCCCTTTATATTTGTAGACATGTCACCCTTGTACATATGACATGGGTGTCAACATTTTCCTTTTATTAGTACCCCTTCATATTTACCCGCGTCTCATTGTTGCTAGCATGGCATCGGTGTCAAACTTTTCTTTTCTTAGTACCCCTTTATCTTTGTAGACATGTCACCTTTCTTGATGTGGCATGGGTGTCAACCTTTCAGTTTTCTTAATACTCATTTATCTTTGTGGACATGTCACCATTCTTGAGGTGGAATGGTTGCCAACCTTTTCTTTTTCTTAGTATTACTTTACCTTTGTGGAAATATCACTCTTCTTAGTTTGGAATGGGTGTTAACCTTTTCTTTTTATTAGTACCCTATTGTCTTTGCTCACGTATCATGCTTGCTAAAATGGCATAGGTGTCAACCCTTTATTTTTATTAATACCCATTTATTTTTGTGAACATGTCACCCTTCTTAACGTGGCATCAGTGTCAACCTTTTCTTTTTCTTAGTACCTCTTTATCTTTGCATACATGTGACCTTTCTTGACGTGGAATGGGTTTCAACCTTTTCTTTTTCTTAGTACACTTTTATCGTTTCAGAAATGTCACCCTTCTTGATGTATCACGGGATTCAACCTTTTCATTTTATTAATACCCCTTTATATTTTGTGATGTCTCACCCTTTATATTATTGACCTTTCATTTTTCAAGTACCCCTTTGTCTTTTCTAACATGTCGCCCTTGTTGCCCTGGCATGGTGTCAAGATTTTATTTTTCCTAGTATCCCTTTATCATTTCCAACATCTCACCCTTATTGACGTGCCATGGGTTTCAACCTTTTATTTTTCTTAGTACCATTCATCTTTTCCAACATCTCACCCTTCTTGACGTGGCATGGGTTTCAACCTTTTATTTTTCTTAGTACCTCTTTATCTTTACAGACATGTGACCCTTCTTGACATAGAATTGGTGTCAACTTTTTTATTTTTCTTAGTACCCCTTTATCTTTGAGAATATGTCACCCTTCTTGACATGGCATGGGTGTCAACGTTTTCTTATTCTTAGTAACCCTTTATCATTTCTCACATCTCACCCTTGCTAACATGGCATAGGTGTCAACATTTTATTTTTCTTAGTACCCCTTTATCTTTGTCGAGATGTCACCCTTCATGATGTGGCGTGGATGTCAAACTTTTAGTTTTCTTAGTACCCCTATATCTTTGCAGACAAGTCACCCTTCTTGAAGTGGAATGGATGTCAAGCTTTCATTTTTATTACTAACCCTTTATCTTTTCTCATGTCTTACCATTGTTGACATGGAATAGGTGTCAACCTTTTCTTTCTCTTTGTAACCCTTTAACTTTGTGGACATGTAACCCTTTTTGATGTGGCATGAGTATCAACGATTTCTTTTTCTTATTACAACTTTATCTTTCTGGACATGTCACCCTTCTTAATGTGGCATGGGTGTCAACCTTTTATTTTTATTAGTACCACTCTGTTATAACCCTAAAATGCACCATACAGGTTTACCTGGCATCAGGCCAACTCATGCCTCTTCCTAACCAAATCCATGCTGAGTAATTCCTCAAAAAACCATTTAAAACAAGCAACCCGCACCCTAACTTCTCACTGGGCGCGGGCATCCGCTTGCTGTCCTCATACTGCACGCGGGTATCCGTGGGCTAGCCCAAAACAGCCCGCGAGTACCTAACAATGCAAAAAATCAGGGAAGTTTCCGCCGAGACACAAGGCTTTTTGTCAGTTAACTGAAACTCTCTGCCATGCATGGCCGAGAGTTCGACTAAAACCCTAGCTCTTCCTA
>ML785664.1:590360-604634 GCA_009831015.1 Picea engelmannii | reverse complement strand
AAGTGAAATGCACTTTACAATTTTTAGCATGAACTTTTTCAAAAAAAGTAACAAAAGAGAGACTTGAACTCAAGACCTCTTACTTAATAAGGCAAGTTTTAACCAACTGGTCTAGCAAAACATATTGTAATGTTTAGAAGGAGCATTGGGGGTGTTGGTGTTGTTGTTGTTGTTGTTGTTGTTGAAGACGGCCTTGGAGAGCATGCTCCAAAAAAACTCTTTTCACACAAAAAAAAAAAATTCGCTTCTCGATGACAACAAGGGTTAGATCTCGGTTAGCTTACCCGGAGGATGCACCTTTTCCTATCTGTTTCTGATTTTCCGAGATCGCACAAGGCGCAGGGAAAAGAGTATATGCAGATCTAAAAGAGTAGCAGCCCGAAAAAAAAATACAAACCGAAATAAAATCAAAACTTTGCAAAAATTTAAAAATGCGTATTCAGACTTTATACCTCCGGATTCTGACTGTAATGGCAGTATCTTGGGAAAACAGAAACCTTTTCGAGTGAAACAAAAAGTGATCCTAAATGAAAAGCGTGCTCCGGACACAATGGAACAGTCCTTTTAGCCCAGAAATGTACAAAAATGCCAGAAAATGGAGATGAGACAACTCGACTTCACGATCTCGATCTACAACAGGAGCGGGTCTTCAAACAGGCTCTGATACCATGTTCGACAACACAGGTATTCCAATAGAGGACGAACACCTTCAGTAACCGCTCACATAACCATATCAAAGATCAACACACTTATGTTTTCACGTGGTAAAACCCCTACGGGGAAACATCCACGGCCCCAGCCAACGCGACCACTTGGAGCAGTTTATTAATGCAAAGAAAAAGATTACAGAGAGATTTTACAAGAGAGTTTCTCACAATCGATCATCGGCAAATGACCCTCCATGCTCTTTAAATAGAGATCATGGACCAATCAGGTGTTAAGCCATGGATCAATGGCCGTTAAGATCGAGGAGACTATGAACCGTCGGATCACTCTATGTCGGGAACATATCGTGACCATCGGATTGCCTAACTACAAATGCATACTAGTGCATACTAAAGAAACACACTTTTACCTAACAACATATTATACCAAGTAGATCTTAACTAACTCCTAAGTGTCTAAATATCCTAACACGGCATGGGTGTCAACCTTTTCTTTTTCTTTGTACCCCTTTATATTTTCTCACATGTCACCCCTTACCTTATCAACCTTTTTTTTTTTGTACCCCTTTGTCCTTTCTCACATCTCACCCTTGTTGAAGTGGCATGGGTTTAAACCTTTTTATTTTTCTTAGTACACCTTTCTCTTTGCAAACATTTAACACTTCTTGAAGCAGCATGGGTGTCAACCATTTCCTTTTATAAGTACCCCTTTATATTTGTGGACATGTCACCTTTTTTGATGTGGCATGGGGGTCAACCTTGTTTTTTTCTTTTTACCCCTTTTTCTTTGATGACATGTGACCTTTCTTGACATGGCATGCATGTCAACCTTTTATTTTTCTTAGTGACCCTTCATCATTTCTCATGTATCAACCTTTATGATATGGCATGGGTGTCACCCTTTTCCTTTTCTTAGTACCCCTTTATATTTTTGAACATGTCACCCTTCTTGGCATGGCATGGTTGTCAACCTTTTCTTTTTGTTAGTACCTCTTTATCTTTTTGTACATGTCACCCGTCCTTAAGTAGCATGGATTTCAACCTTTTTGTTTTTATTAGTACCCCTTTATATTTGTATACATGTCACCCTTATTGATGTGGCATGGGTGTGAACCTTTTATTTTTATTAGTACACCTTTATATTTCCTCATGTCTCACCCTTTTCCTTATCGACTTTTTATTGTTTTTAGTACCCATTTGTCTTTTCTAACATGTCACCCTTGATGGCTTGTCATGGGTGTCAACCTTTTATTTTTCTTAGTACCCCTTTTTACTTTTGGACATGTCACCCTTCTTGACATGGTATTGGTGTCAACCTTTTCTTTTTCTTATTACCCCTTTATCTTTGCATACATGTTAGCCTTTTTGACGTGGCATGGGTGTCAACCTTTTCTTTTTCTTTGTAGCGATTTATATTTGCGTACATGTCACCCTTATCGACATGGCATGTGTTTCAACCTTTTATTTCTCTTAGTACTCCTTTCTCTTTTCTCGCATATCACCCTTTATCTTATCAACCTTTTATTATTTTTAGTTCCCCTTTGTATTTATTGGCATGTCACCCTTCTTGATGTGACATGGGTGTCAACCTTTTTTTTTCTTAATACCCCTTTATCTGTGCTCACGTCTCATCATTTATCTTATCAAATTTTATTTTTTTAGTATCCCTTTGTCTTTGTTGACATGTCACTCTTTCTGATGTGGCATGGGTATCAACATTTTCTTTTTCTTAGTACCCATTTATCTTTGAGGAAATGTCACCCTTGTTGACATGGCTTGGGTGTCAATCTTTTATTTTTCTTAGTAACCCTTTATTTTCTCATGTATCACCATTGATGACATGGCATAGGTGCCAAACTTTTCTTTTTCTTAGTACCCCTTTATGTTTCTCGACATGTCACCCTTCGTGACATAGCATGGGTGTCAACATTTGTTTTTCTTAGTACGCCTTTATCTTTGCAGAAAAGTCATGCTTCTTGATGTCACATAGGTGTCAATGTTTTCTTTTTATTACTACTGCTTATCTTTGTGGACATGTTATCCATATTGACGTGGCATGGGTGTCAACCATTTCCTTTTATGAATACCCCTTTATCTTTGTGAACATGTCACCCTTCTTGACGTGGTATGGGTTTCAACTTGTTTTTTAACTTATTACCCCTTTATCTTCACTCACATATCACCCTTTCTAACCTGGCATAGGTGTAAACCTTTTATTTTTATTAGTACCCCTATATCTTGGACATGCCACCCTTATTTATGTCACATGGTTGTGAAGATTTTATTTTTCTTACTACCCCTTTATCTTTGCGAACATGTCACCCTTATTGACGTGGCATGGCTATCAACCTTTTCATTTTCTTAGTACCCCTTTATCTTTTCTCATGTCTCACCCTCTATCTTATCGACCTTTAGTTATTTTAAGTACCTGTTTGTATTTTTTGACATGTCACCCTTGTTAAAGTGGCATGGGTGTCAACCTTTTCTTTTCCTAGTACACCTTTATCTCTATAGACATGTGACCCCTGTTGACATGGAATGGGTGTCAACCATTTATTTTTCTAATTACGACTTGATCTCTGCAAATATCTCACCATTTGTGAGGTGGGATGGGTGTCAACCTTTTATTTTTCTTAGTACCCATTTTTCTTTGCGGACATGTCGGCCTTATTGATGTGGAATGGGTGTCAACCTTTTATTTTTCTTACTACAACTTTATCTTTTCTCACATCTCAACCTTTCTGACATGGCAGAGGTGTCAACCTTTTATTTTTCTTAGTACCCCTTTATCTTTCGGACATGCCACCCTTCTTGATGTGGCATGTGTGTCAAACTTTTATTTTTCTTAGTACCCCTTTATCTTTGCATACATGTAATCCTTCTTGACATGGCATGTCTTTCAAATGTTTATTTTTATTAGTACCCCATTGTGTTTTCACATGTCTCACTCTTTATCTTATCGAATTTTTATTCTTTTTACTACCCCTTTTTATTTTTTGACATGTGACAATTCTTGATGTAGCTTGGGTGTTAAACTTTTCTTTTTCTCAGTACCCCTTTATCTTTGTGGAGATGTTACCCTACTTTACGTGGCATGGGTTTCAACATTTTCTTTTTCTTAGTACCCCTTTGTATTTTCACACATCTCACCATTTATATTATCTACCTTTTATTTTTTTAGTACCCCTTTTTACTTGCTGACATGTCACCCTTCCCGATGTGTCATGGGTTTCAACCTTTTCTTTTTCTCAGAACCCATTTATCTTTTCGTACATGTCACCCTTCTTCATGTGGCATGGGAGTCAACCTTTTTTTCTCTCAGTACCCCTTTATCTTTTATTTCATCTTACCCTTCCTGACATGGCATCAGTATCAACCTTTTGATTTTTTTAGTAACCCCTTATCTTTGTAGACATGTCACCCTTCTTGATGTGGCATGGGTTTCAAAATTTTATTTTTCTTAGTACCCATTTGTATTTTCTCACATCTCACCCTTTATCTTATCGACTTTTTATTTTTTTTACTACCCCCTTTTCCTTGTTGACATGTCACCCTTGTTGGCGTGTCATGGGTGTCAACGATTTATTTTTCTTAGTACCCATTTATATTTGCAGGCATGAAACCCTTATTCATGTGGCATGGAAGTCAAACTTGTTTTTCTTAGTACCCCTTTATATTTTCTCACATCTCACCCTTACTGACATGGAATAGGTATCAAACTTTTCTTTTTCTTAGTACCCCCTTTATCTTTTCATACATGTCACACTTCTTGAAGTGGCATGGGTGTCAACCTTTTAGTTTTCTTAGTACCCATTTATCATTGTGGACATTTCACCCTTCTTGATGTGTCATCAATGTGAACCTTTTATTTTTCTTAGTACCCCTTTATCTTTGTGGACATGTCACCCTTCTTAACGTGGCATGGGTGTCAACATTTTATTTTTCTTAGTAGCCCCTTATTGTTTCAGAAATATCACCCTTTTTAATGAGGCACATATGTCAACCTTTTATTTTTATTAGTACTACTTTATTTTTTATCGTGCCTCACCCTTTATCTTATTTGCTTTCTATTTTTTTAGTACCCCTTTGTATTTGCTGACATGTCACCCTTGTTGACATGGCATGGGTGTCAAGATTTTATTTTTCTTATTACTCCTTTATCTTTGTCGACATGTCACCCTTCTTGACGTGGCATGGGTCTCAACCTTTTATTTCTCTTAGTACCCATTTATCTTTGTGTACATGTCACCCTTCTTGACGTAGCATGGGTGTCAACCTTTTAGTTTCTTTACTGCCCCTACATCTTTGTGAACATGTCACCCTTCTTGATGTTGCATGAATGTTAACATTGTTTTTTCTTAGTACCCCTTTATCTTTTCTCATGTCTCACCCTTCCTAACATGGAATAGGTATCAACCTTTCTTTTTCTTAGTACCCCCTTATCTTTGTATACATGCCACCCTTCTTGATGTGGCATGGGTGTCAACCTTTTAGTTTTATTAATACCCCTTTATCATTGTGAACATGTCACCCTTCTTGGCATGGCATGGATGTCAAACCTTTATTTTTCTTATTACCCATTTATCTTTCCTCATGTCTCACCCTTGCTAAGATGGCATAGGTGTCAACCTTTTCTTTCTCCTAGTACCCCTTTATCTTTGCAGACATGTCACCCTTCTTGAAATGGCATGTTTATCAACCTTTTATTTTTCTTAGTACCCCTTTATCTTTGCAGAGAATCACCCTTATTGATGGGGCATGGGTGTCAACCTTTTAGTTTTCTTATCACCCCTTTATATTTTTTTCATTTCACCTTTCTTGATATGACATGGGTGTCAAATATTTATTTTTCTTAGCGACCCTTTATATTTTCTCATGTCTCATACTTTATCTTATCAATTTTTTATTTTATTTTATTAACCCTTTGTCTTTTCTGACATGTCATCCTTGTTGATGTGGCATGGTTGTCAACCTTTTCTTTTTCTTAGTACCGCTTTATATTTGCAGACCTATCACCCTTATTGATGTGGCATGGGTATCAACCTTTTATTTTTCTTAGTACTCCTTTATCTTTATTGACATGACACCCTTCATAGTGTGGCATGGGTGTCAAAATTTTATTTTTCTTAGTCCCCCTTTATCTGTTCTCACATATCACCTTTGCTAACATGGAATAGGTGTCAATATTTTCTTTTTCTTAGTACCCCTTTATTTTTGTGAACATGTCACCCTTATTGATGCGGGATGGTTGTCAATATTTTTCTTTATCTTATCACCCCTTTATCTATATTGACATGACACCCTACTTGATGTGGCGTGGTTTTCAACCTTTTCTCTTTCTTAGTACCCCTTTATCTTTGTGGACATCTCACCCTTCTCAATGAGACATGGTTGTCAACCTTTTATTTTTCTTACTACCCCTTTATCTTTGAGGACATGTCACCCTTCCTGACGTGTCATGGGTGTCAACCTTTTATTTTTCTTAGTACCCCTTTACCTTTTCTCACATCTCACCCTTGTTGACATGGCATAGGTGTCAATCTTTTCTTTTTCTCAGTAGCCCTTTATATTGGCAGTCATATCACCCTTCTTGATGTGGAATGGGTGTCAACCTTTTCTTTTTCTTAGTAACCCTTTATCTTTGCGTACATGTCACTATTCTTGACATGGAATGGGGGTGAACCTTTTCTTTTTATTATTACCCATTTATCTTTGTGGGCATGTCACCCTTCATGATGGGGCATGGATGAAAACCTTTTATTTTTCTTAGTACCCCTTTATCTTTTCTCACGTCTCACCCTTGATAACATGGCATAGGTGTCAATTTTGTTTTTTTATTAGAACCCCTTTATCTTTGTGGACATTTCACCGTTATTGACATGGCATGTGTTTAATTTGTTTTTTCTTAGTACCCCTTTATATTTGTAGACATGTCACCCTTCTTGACATGGCATGGGTGTCAACCTTCTCTTATTCTTAGTACCCCTTTATCGTTGTGGACATGTCACCCTTCTTGACATGGCATGGGTATCAACCTTTTCTTTTTATTAGTACCCATGTATATTTGTGGACATGTCACCCTTCTTGGCATGACTTGGGTGTCAACCTTTTACTTTTCTTAGTACCCCTTTATCTTTGCAGATATTCCACCCTTCTTTACATGGCATGGATTTCCACCTTTTCTCTTTCTTAGTACCCCTTTCTCTTTACTCACATATTGCCATTTAACTTTTCAACCTTTTATTCTTGTTAGTACCCATTTATCTTTGCTGACATGTCACCCTTATTGATGTGGCATTGGTGTCAACTTTTTAGTTTTCTTAGTTTCCCTTTATCTTTGCGGACTTGTCACCCTTATTGATGTGGCATGGGCTTTAACCTTTCCTTTTTCTTATTACCCATTTATCTTTTCTCACGTATCACCCTTGCTTAGATGTCAACCTTTTATTTTTTTTAGTACCCCTTTATCTTTCCTGACATGTCACCCTTCTTGACATGGAATGGGTTTCAATATTTTGTTTTTCTTAGTACCCCTTTTTGTTTGTATACATGTCCCACTTATTGACGTAGAATGGGTGTCAACCTTTTCTTTTTCTTAGTACCCCTTTATCTGTGTGGACATGTCACCCTTCTTGATGTGGCATGTATTTCAACTTTTATTTCTCTTAGTATCCCTTTATCTCTGTGGACATGTCATCCTTATTGATGTGGCATGGGTGTCAACCTTTTATTTTTATTAGAGACCATTTATCATTTCTCATGTCTCACACTTTATCTTATCAACCTTTTATTTTTTTTAGTACCCATTTGTCTTTACTCACATGAAACCCTTGTTGACATGGGATGGTTATCAACCTTTACTCTCTTCTAGTACCCCTTTATCTTTGTGGACATGTCACCCTTCCTGATGTGGAATATGTGTCAGCCTTTTAATTTTATTAGTACCCCTTTGTCTTTGTGAACATGTCACCCTTATTGACATGGCATGTGTTTCAACATTTTTGTTTCCTATTAGCCCTTTTGTCTTTGAATACATGTTACCCTTCTTGACGTGGCACATGTTTCAACCTTTTCTTTTTCTTAGTAACCCTTTATATTTTCCGACATGTCACCCTTATTGATGTGGCATGGGTGTCAAACTTTTATTTTTCTTAGTACCTCTTTACCTCTATGTACATCTCACCCTTATTGACATTGCATGGGTTTAAACCTTTTCTTTTTCATAGTACCCCTTTATCTTTTCTCACATCTCACCCTTGTTGTCATTAGATAGGTATCAACCTTTTATTTTTCTTAGTACCCCCTTATCTCTGCAGACATGTCACCCTTCTTGACGTGGCATGGGTGTTGGCCTTTTAGTTTTCATAGTACCCCTTCATCATTGTGGACATGTCACCCTTCTTGACATGGTATCAATGTCAACCTTTTTCTTTTTCTTAGTACCCATTTATCTTTGCGGACATGTCACCCTTATTGACGTGGCATGGGTGATCCAGATTTATGAGTAGAACAAAATGAATAACATAAATAATGCAATAACATCAAGATTAAATCAAATATCCAGTGAACAATAACTTTTATTGAATAAATGAAATAGGTTGAAACTGTAAAACTACATAACTGAAACAACTTGCTCGAATAGTGGTAGCTATCTTTGAGAAGATATGTGGCTGCTATGTACATTCATATGAGAAGAATGATTACAATGAGGCTCCAAAGTCCTTTTTAACATTAATCATGAATTACAAAATCCTAGATATCCAAAAAACTAACCCTAGGGTGTGAAACACCAAAAGTTATGTGGGCCCCAATGGGTAAGTTGGTACCTCAACTTCTCGGGGTCATAACTTTTGCATACGATCTTTGTTTTAGGTGCGTGATAGCCTGTTGGAAATGTATTTTTGAGAAATACACATTGTTCCATCAAAAGTTGACTATGTCTATAGTTTTATTATGGAAATCCAAAAAAACATTGTTTAGGGCCCCAAAACGACCCTGGAACTAAATTAATATGTACTGACATGAAAACCTCCAAAATAAGTCGGTTGGATTAGGTGGGTAGACACCAATATCCACTTGGAATATTTTTAGGTACTCATACATCCATGAAAGTGTAGAAACCACAATTACAAAGAAGTACAGAAGAACGTGTTGAACTAAAAATTGTCAAGAGGAGCCAGTTGGAATAGGTGGGTGGCCACCAATATCCACCTGGATCAATCCCCAACCCTTAGGAAGAAATGGTATGTGTTGAACATAGGGAATACTCTCATCCTAGGTACATGGATTCTTAGATTTTGACATGCGCAGGATGTGCACAATCATGTCATTGACAACCTCTGTTTGTTCATCGGTTTGGGGGTGGAAAGCAGTGAATTTAGTGAGATTTGTGTCCAACAGTGACCAGAGACTCGACAAAAATGTGTTGAGGAACTTTTTGTCTCGATTGGAGATGATGTTATGTGGTATCCCAAAATGGACCCACACTTGTTCGAAGAAGGGCTTGACAGTATCTATCGATGTGATTCTCTTCTTGCAGGCTATGAGGATGGCTATCTTCGAAAAATGATCAACTACCACAAATACATAATCATTTCCTTTCTTTGTGGATGGAAGGTCAAACATGTAATCCATAGATATGGATTCCCAAGGCCTATCGGGAGTAGGAAGTGGGGTGTATAAGCCTTGCTTCTTTATGGCTATCTTTGAAATGGCACAGACAGTGCAAGATCTGATATACTTGTTGGCATCCTGTCATATTTTTGGCCAATAAAAGTGTTTTTTTAGAACGACCATAGTTTTCTTCATGCCAAAATGTCCTTCCATCTTATTGTAGTGAGCCTCTCAAATCATATTTTCACACTCTCTTGAAGGAACACAGAGATGGCCAATATGACATGACAGTTCATCTTGAATGTGAAAATTGATGGCATGCACGCCTATACCCAAGAGATGATAGGTGGTGGTGAATTTTGGATCTTGATAATAAATTTGGGGCCAGTCAGATGCCTCATGTCCACATGAATGGAGCACAGTGGTGAGTGCATCCAGGAGTTCGACTAGGGAAGTTAGTGACATGATTTTTTCTCCCTGTCTTATACTTGATGTTGAGATGGAACTACTGCAAGTAGGTGGACCACTTCTAATGGCAGTCATTCTACAACTTCCCCTATGTCTATATGAACTCCAGAGGGTTATGATCAGTGTGGATGATTGTATCCTTTCCAAGAATGTAATGTTTCCATTGATGACAGGATTGTACAATGGAATACATGTCCTTTTCATAAGTGGGGTATTTCCGGATAGTATCTGAGAGTGTCTCACTATGGTATGCCACCGGATGACTGCGCTGAGTGAGAAATATACCTACAACATAGTCAAATGGATCAGTCTCAATATCGAATGGTTGTTACAGATCAAGTAAGGAGAGTACTGGAGTTGAGAAGAAGTGATGCTTTAGATCATCAAATGCTCATTGTTGCTCCCTCCCCCACATGAAATGTTCCATTCCACCACCCTTGGTCACTTGGATGAGGGCCCACGTAATATGGGAGAATCCCAACATGAACCGTTGGTAGAAGTTGGACAATCCTAGAAAGATTTGAAGCTTGGTTAGTGTGGTCGGGGATGGACAATCACATATGACTTGTATCTTAGCTGGATCAACATGTACCCCATGCTCATCAACAATCTAGCCCAAGTATTGGACCCTGTTCATGCCAAAGGAGAATTTTTCCAAGTTGGCATATAGCTTGTGCTGTCGTAGAGTGCTCAAAACTTGTTGAATGTGCTACATGTTCTCCTCCCAAGTTCTGTTGAATATGAGGATGTCATCCAAATATACCACCACAAAAGAGTTGGTGAAGGGTCTCAATACATCATCCATCAACCTCATAAAAGTGGTTGGTGCATTTGTTAATCCAAAGGGCATGACCAACCATTCAAAGAGACCTTCTTTAGATTTGAAATATGTCTTCCATACATCATTTGGTTCAATGTGAACTTGGTGGTAGCTAGACTTTAGATCAATCTTGCTGAATAAATCCCCCCCTCTTGAGTTGGTCAAGAAGGTCATCATTTTGGGAATTGGGTATCGATTCCTAACTGTGATTTTGTTTAATTCTTTGTAATCAATGCAAATTCACCATATCCCATATTTCTTCTGCACCAATACAATCATGCTTCCGCAAGGGGAGGATCTGGGTCTAACTGCCCCTTTTGAAGAATCTCCTAGATATAATGCTTTATTTTGTCATTTTCCATCAATGAGCGATGATAGAATGGTCCATTAGGCATAGTTTCACTGGGGGTTAGATCAATTGGATGCTTAACTTGGAAGTGCGTTGGTACCCTGGTGGGTGAGGAGAAGATGTCTTTGTACTCTTCCACGATCCCGTCCACTTTCTTTTTTTGCAAAGAGAGACTCTGTGTAGAGGCCACGGATGTGGCGGAGACCTTTTTCTTACTGCGAGCATGGATCACAAAGAAGATTAACTTCCCGGTCTATGAAATGACCTTACTGTATTTATTAGCAGAGAGATTAAAGAAATAGCAGTAGGTGGCTCCACCTATGGTATCCTTTACAATTTTCTACTCAAAGTAATAATAACACTACGGGGTCTAGTTTCATACACAACATGTCACTTCCATAAATATGGTTTTCCTAAAATAACATCACAAAATTCAAGGGGAGAAATATCACACAATACCTCATCTTTGAAAGGATTGATGTTGTAGGGAAGACAACATTGTTGGCTAACAAAAAGATCTCTTCCTTGGAGAAGCCAGCTAATGGTGTAGGATTGCGGGTGCGGTGTCTTCAGTAGGACCAACCACTTGATGACCTCTACTAAGATCAGGCTCTTCTGAATACCGCTATCGACAATGAAATGAAGAAGAGCCCCATTTACCTACAGTTGAGCATTCCCCTTCCTCTGGTTCTTCTGTTTCACTTGGTTGGACTTTGGTGGTAGCAACCCTAGCACTAGGTTCAACATCAATAATCCCCTTCCCTCATTATGGACTTGATTTGGAGTTAGAATCGACCTATGATTCAGAAGCTTTAAACTCGACCACGAGTGACTACTTGGAGAAGAATTCTTCAGTGTTGTGCCAAGGTATTTTATGGTATTCACACCATTTTTATGTGTCATTCTTTGACTTCTCATTTCCCTTCTTCTATTGCATCTTGGACTGGGTTTCCTAAGAGTGGCGATATTTTTTTTGTACCTTTTTGTGTGGGCTAGGCCCACTTTTTCCTTTCTTTGGTTATGAGGGGTTTGTAGATCCAAACTCTCGCCTCCTCTACTTAAATTTATGCTCGATCTTGACAACATATCTATACATCGTACCCAATGATGTGATGTCCAGAAAGTCCATTTCATCTTGAATGTATCTATGCAAAAAACTGAGCTATTTGAGAACCATATGTCATTCAGAGTATTTGATACCCAATTTAGTTCACAAGATATGGAAAATATTGGTGAAATATGGTACTTCCTGGTCCCTTTCCTGACACAGGGTGGTCCATATGGCATATTGGTCCTCGTAGCTTCCAACAAGGTAGTATTGTTCTTTAATGGAATCCCTGAAGGAATAACATGTGGGGACGACCACAAATATTATAGATTCCTCTATGGCCCTTTTCTCAGAGTAAGTATCCCACCGGTCCTTAACATTGAGGATGACCTTGAGGAGTGAAAAAGTAATTTTTTCCCTATCAAAAAAATTATGGACTGAAAAATACCCTTCGAGAAGATTCAACCATTTATCCACAACATCTTCATCTATCAGTCCTTCAAATAATGGAATATCAAAATTGACCTATACTTTGAAGGGGGTTGCATGGTTGCTTGATGAATATGCTTCTCCTGTGGGAAGTTGTTGAATGATCTGTGCAAATTTTTCCATCATTTCATTCCTTTGTCACGCGAGGGCTTCCTCAAGTACCATTTTAGAAGGATATCCTACTCCATCGTATTTATTTTTGTCCCCCATGGGTGGTTGTTGGGCTCGGTGTGGTTGATCTTGCAATGGATCAACCAATTCGTGTCCAAAATTCTTGTACCCAGATCTTATCGGGCACATGCACAAATAAAAATAAATGAAGATAAGACTGCTCTGATACCACTGATCTATACGTATGAGTGGAAAAAAATAAATAACATATTGAATACAATAACATAAAGATAAAAATATATATCCAATGAACAATAACTTCTATTGAATAAATGAAATAGGTTGAAACTGTAAAACTAGAGAACTCAAACAACTTGCTTGAATGGTGGTAGCTATATCTAAGAAGATATGTGGTTTCTATGTACATCCATCTATGAAGAATGATTACAATGAGGCTACAAAGGAATTTTTAACATTATGCATGAATTCCATAACCCTATACATCCAAAATCCTAACCCTACGAGGTGAAACGCAAAAAAATATGTGGGCCCTGATGGGTAAGCTGGTACCTCAACTTCCCTAGGTCGTAACGTTTGCATACGACCTCCATTTTAGGTGCGTGATATCCCGTTGGAAATTTCTTTTTGAGAACTACACATTTTATCATCAAACTCTGAATATATCTATAATTTAACTATGGAAAGCCAAAAAAACACTTTTTAGGGCCCCAAAACGGCCCTGGAAGTACATAAAGATGTACTGGCATGAAAAATTCCAAACTAAACTAGTTGTATTAGGTGGGTGGCCACCAATATCCACCTAGTATATGTGTATGGCTTCAGACAACCACGTAAGTGTAGAAAACACAATTACAAATAAGTACAGAACAACGTGTTGAACTAAAAATTGTCAAGAGGAGCCAGTTGGAATAGGCTGGTGGCCACCAATATCAACCTGGATCAATGGGTGTCAACCTTTTCTTTTTCTTAGTACCCCTTTTCATTTTCTAACATAGAACCCTTTATCTTATTGGAATTTTATTTTTTTTAGTACCCCTTTGTCTTTGCTAACATGTCACCCTTGCTAATGTCGCATGGTTCTCAATATTTTATTTTTATTACTAACCCTTTATCGTTGTCGACACGTCAAACTTCTTGACATGGCATGGGTATCAAAATTTTATTTTTCTTAGTACCCTTTTATGTTTGTGGAAATGTCACCCTTCTTGACATAACATGGGTGTCAGCCTTTCATTTGTTTTACTATCCATTTATATCTGCGGACATGTCACCCTTGATGTGGGCTAGGTGTAAACATTTTATTTTTCTTAGTACCCATTTATCTTTAATCGTGTCTCACCCTTGTTGATATGGTATCAGTGTCAACCTTTTATTTTTCTTAGTACCACTTTATATTTCCAGACATGTCACCCTTCTTGATGTGGCATGGGTTTCAAACTTTTAGTTTTCTTAATACCCATTTATCTTTGTAGAGATGTCACTGTTCATGATGTGGCATGTATGTGAACCTTTTATTTTTCTAAGCACCCCTTTATCTTTTCTCATGTATTGTAAGGTAACTAGAGAGGTAGTGGGGGGGCCCAGAGGGCCCATAGTGATAATAGTGGAGGTCATTCAATGTAAGGTGGACTAGGTCCACTATATTATTAAATAAGGCCCACTATGGTAGTTAGATATAATAAATGTAAGA
>ML785664.1:576384-588422 GCA_009831015.1 Picea engelmannii | reverse complement strand
AATAGGATCCATTGTATGGTGTTGCCCTACTTCAAGGGTTTGGTAATAATATTGTGTGGTTTCTTCTATCTTACTTTGTGGATCTATTGTGTATTCAGTAATTGTGTTGATTATATATTCAGATTTGGTATTGGTACTTAACATGTATCGCCCTTACTGACATGGAATAGGTGTCAAACTTTTATTTCTCTTAGTACCCCTTTATCTTTGCAGACATGTTACCCGTCTTCAGATGGCATGGGTATCAACCTTTTTTTTTTTAGTACCCATTTGTCTTTACGAACATGTCACCCTTATTGACAATGCATAGGTGTCAACATTTTTATTTTTTTTAATACCCCTTTATATTTGCGTACATGTCATCCTTCTTGAAGTTCCATGGGTGTTAACTTTTTCTTTTTCTTAGTACCCTTTTGTCTTTTCTCATGTCTCACCCTTGTTGACATGGAATACGTGTCAACCTTTTATTTTTCTTAGTGACCCTTTATCTTTGTAGAGATGTCACCCTTCTTGATGTGGAATGGGTTTCAACCTTTTAGTTTTATTAGTAACCCTTTATCTTTATGGATATGTAACCCTTCTTGACGTGGCATGGATGTCAACCTTTTATTTTTCTTAGTACCCCTTTATCTTTTCTCATTTCTCACCCTTGTTGACATGGCATAGGTATTATCCATTTCAATTTCTTAGAAACCCTTAATATTTTTGGACATGTCACCCTTATTGGCATGGCATGGGTGTCAACATTTTATTTTTCTTAGTACCCACATATCCTTGTGGACATGTCACCCTTCTTGAGGTGGCATGGGTGTCAACCTTTTCATTTTCTTAGTATTGCTTTATCTTTGTGGAAATGTCACCATTCTTGAATTGGCATGGGTGTCAACTTTGTTTTTATTCGAACTGTGTTATCATTTCTCACGTCTCACCCTTGATGGCATGGCATAGATGTCAACCATTTATTTATATTAGTACCCATTTATCTTTGCAGACATGTCACCCTTATTGATGTGGCATCGGTGTAAAAGTTTTCATTTTCTTAGTACCCCTTTATCTTTGTGGACATGTGACCCTTCTTTATGTTGTATTACAGATATAAAATACTAT
The DNA here is from genome assembly GCA_009831015.1 of Picea engelmannii. Taxonomy (NCBI): domain Eukaryota; kingdom Viridiplantae; phylum Streptophyta; class Pinopsida; order Pinales; family Pinaceae; genus Picea; species Picea engelmannii. Next base: position 587,315 of record ML785664.1, on the reverse strand, counting down.
GCAGAACATAAGTATTTTATCTATAAATGGTAGAAAAACAATTATATAACCAAAACAACACCCAAATAATACCAGAATAACACCAGAAACAACACCTTGATTAGTGATAGTAATGTTCACTTGCCTCTTCAAGGGGGAAACCTCCAGCAGAGCAGATCTCTATTACAATGATATCCAAGAAAATTTTTATCATACCATGTACTCTTATTTATACTAAATATGTCTATCCAAAAGACAAATCTAGAGGAATATCCTTCTAGAAGTGGAATCTTCTATTAGGTCTTCTTACATTTGACTTATTCTTCCTTATTGATAGGCCTTATTAATATTGACCTTTATTACATGGAAATATATTATTCTACCTATGCGAGGGTTTAGGGAGGTGTTATGGAATGATTCCCCTGTAGACATGTGAATCTTCCCTTGGATTCTAGATCCATAATACCGAGACAGAAAAAAACAAGCGGAAACTAACATCCCTTTGAATTTAGTTTAACCAATCAGAAAGAGAGAGAGGGAGAAAGGGTGTGATGCACATTGTTTCAAAGTTTGTCCTCGTTGCTTCCAATTAGAGCTTTATCTCCAAACTCATTTGACAACTTGATACTGTTGGTCACTGTAATTTCTTATTTAACTAAACAATCAAGTGCTACATAAATTGTCAACCCAGGAAAGTCTGTTTATTTCAAAGGCAATCACACACTGTATATGCTCAATCTCAAAAGAAATCTAGAGTTGTAGTAAAAGTACATTAATCACACCTTGCCTTGAACAAACTAAAGTTCTACTTTGAATTACAGAAAAACAACCTACCTATTGCAGAGTTCAAAGTTTAAAGAAATAATTATCCAAAGAATCCTGGATTACATTAAGAAATAACAACCTAAGAAATAAATCTTTCAGGATACTACAAAAGGAAGGACTAACTATTCTGTAACAGAGAACAAGAACCTATTCCCCAAGCGGGAATCTTCAACACCTATTTCCGATCATCACACTTTCATGAACTCATTGCAAATCGAAACGATTGACACACACTGAAGGCTAACTATCTCTTAACAGAGAAAAAGACCCTATTCCCCAAGCAGGAATCTTCAACACCTGTCTCTAATTATCATGCTTTCACAAATTTACCAAACATGATTGTAACTAGAATGATTAACAGTTACCCAAGCATGAATTATATGAAAACAATGTAACAATCAGTAAAACAGAGTTTCAGCAAAACAAAGTTCAGTAAAGTAGAGTTTCAGCAAAACAGAATTTAATCAAGGCATGAAAAAAAATAATACTAGCACACTAAAAAACTAATGGGTGAATCTTGTGAAGAAGGTGGGCCCTCCCTTCTCACAAGATTCCCTAGAAACGAAAGAAACTAGGAAGGAATGCTCAGAATAATCTTTTATTGATCTGTCAACTGTGTCATGTTACAATGTCTGAAGTAAACACGTCCTTCTCTCTAATTCCTTGCTTAGCCTAGATGATCCTTCTAATGATGGTTTCCCCTTATTTAAAGAGGAGAATCCCCTCGATACAATTTGATCATCAAATTACATGTGCACATCTGAATCCTATTCTTAGTCAGATCTGATCTCTATACTGGAATAGGATATCCTAGTCTCCCGTAACAAAATGCTATTACAATAGTTGAAATGGTGCTAAGTGAGGTGTAGTTGTTGTGGCTGGTGTAACAACTTCTTTATTTATCTTCTTGTTACTGCTGTTGTATACTGTTTCAGCATCGCAAATCGCGAGCTATTTCAGCAATGGGATTTGCGTTCTGACTGTTTCAGCAACATGGTCTCAAGCAACAACGATGGTTAATTCTGGCTCAAGGTGCGGCTATTGTGGTCAGTGTAACAACTTCTCTTTCTGTTGTGTGAATTGTTGTTTCAACATCGTACACCACAGACTATTTCAACCACAGGGTTTGCGTGCTTTTGACTATTTCAGCAACGGGCCTTCAAACAACAACGATAATCTGTAGTTTGAATTGTTTCAGCACTTATATATTTTTGATCGATGGTTAAGTATGAGAGTAATGTAAAATTATATTAAAAACAAATTAAACATATAGTAAAGAGAAGAGACGTTATATACCTTTGGAAAAATAGGGTAAGGTGATAATGTAAGTTTAAATGTGAGTGGAAAAAGGATGTAATGGTAGCAAAAAGTGTGAAAAAAAAGGTACATTATAGGGTCCTAACATCCCCCCCAACTTAAAAGGTTGCATGTCCTCAGGCAACTTCATTCTGAATCAAAATTTGAATATCGACTCTGAGCGTGCAAGTTACTTAAGCAGTAGTTGTGGAAAGTGTTGTTTGTTGGAGCTCTAAATCCTTGAACGCGTTGTAGCCTTTGCCAAGTTGTTGTTTGAGCCTTCTTGGGAAACTTATGATGAACTTGATATTTCTCTGCTGGCATCCACAGAAAAGGAAAATGAAAGTGATAACCTATCTAGCTTTCAGCATATTGTTGAACACATTTAATGTAGCTAGGTACCCGGGAGATTGCGGTCTCAAGATTGGTGGGGCTGAAGGGATTGTGTTCCTGTCTTTTCTCAGCAGATTGTTGCCAAAACATGTTATTTGCTTGTAGGGTAGCAATCTCTGTGGATTTAATGAACTGTTGAAAATCCTGAAGAACTGTTGTTTGTAGTTGTTGAATGTATTGAATCATCCATGGTTTCTTTAAAAACTAATAATACTCTACAACAAAAGTGGTAGCATTTTGTGGTTCTGGCCGTATCTAGAGAAGGCGGTTATCCTCGTTATGCTTGGCAGCTAGGAAGTCATTCTGCCATATAATCTGATTGTTAAGGAAGGAGGTGAGTGCCCGAATCTGGATATCACCGACAAGAGGGTTAAGGTTGAGTTGTCGGTTCTCAGGGATGGCCTCATTATGAAGATATACCTCATAGAGGAGGTGTTGATCCATAGTAGAGGCTTCTGCAAAGGTTCTAACAAAATCTATTGGATTTAACACTGAATGGGGTCTGCCTTCTTTGCTTGAGTTAATCTAAAAAAATGTAAGTTGTTCCATGAGGAATAGAGAGTTATTGGAGGATGGTTTCCTTGCAGCCAACAACTTTTGTGCTAAGTCAAACATCAGGAGCAATTTTCCTTATAGCTCTTTATTCTGCTTCTTATGGGTGCGGGCTTCTTGGTGTGTTTGCTCCAAAGCTTCCCAGTTTGAATAGATATGGTTTAGCCAGAGTAGTCTGTGCTCCTACAGGATTTTGTCATGTGTAACAATAGACTCTTTTTTCCATTTGTACATTATTGCCTGCTCATCCCATGGTTGAGTTTGTGTTTCAGCATCACAAGTGATAGGCTGAGGTAGGGTCTAAGTGGCATGTTCCAAAAGGGTGTGGGTATTGATCTGGCTAGGAGGGGCAGATTCATCAATAGGCAGTGTTTGTACATCTTTATTAACAAAAATAGGGGCTTCAAATTTGTAGGCCAGGGTTCATTTTTAATTTTGGAAGGTCCTGCTGGTTCTTGTGTAACAACATGATTTTCTTCTTTGACTGCAAAAGTCGTAGGTGCAGAGGAAGCTCTTGGCATTGGAATTTGAATTACTTTGTAGCCTACTTGATAATAGATTTCCCCACATTGACTGTAAATATAATCTCTACACTGATTCTTTGTTGTATTTTCCTCTGTCATGGTCGCTATGCGAGCTAGGGTGTACAATTTAAGTTCCTTCTTGTAGGCTTCCTTTTCCATTACTAGCTCTTGCTTGTAGGCTTCTAGTTCAGACCTTAGGAACTCAATTTCTTGTAAGACAGAGGCCATTGTTGGTTCTGGTTTTTGATATTTCGAGGATATATAAAGAGGGGTGATTGGTTCTTATGTAACAGTCACAGTCGCACTAGCTGATTCTTTTGGAGCAGCTACAGGATCGGCATCTAATTCTTGTATTTCATCTTCTTGATGTAGATAAAGTAGTGATGCGACACCCTGGGCATCTGATTCCTGTATCTCGGTAACAATATCAATAGTTGGTTCTTTTGTTTCAGCTGTAGCTGGTTCTTGTGTAACAACTATAGCTAGTTCTTGTGTTTCAGCTGTAGCTAGTTCTTGTGTAACAACTATAGTTGGTTCTTGTGTAACAACTATAGCTGGTTCTTGTGTTTCAGCTACTGAATGAGTAGTTGGTTCTTGTGTTTTAGCTACTGAATGATTAGTTGGTTCTTATGTTTCAGCTACTGAATGGGTAGTTGGTTCTTGTGTTTCAGCTATTGAATGAGTAGTTGATTCTTGTGTTTCAGCTACTTAATGAGTAGTTGGTTCTTGTGTTTCAACTACTTGATTTGAAAAGGATGATGTCGCAGCACACTGGGCCTCTGGTTCTTGTGTTTCAGTGCCCGTGGGTGGAATAGGTAGAAATTCCAGAATTTGGGAGGGTGGAGGTGTACGGGGTTTTAGCTGGATGGGTTCGAAGTTTAGGGCAGTGGCAGTAGTGGCTTCTTTTGTTGAGGTCCTTGTTCATTTTCTTTGTAAAAAGGGCAGAAAAAGAGGAATTTGCTTTTGTTTGCGTGGGGGGTTTTCCTCGGTGATGGGGCAAGGAGAGTTATCTGGTTCAGAATCATCGCTAAGGATATGAACGGTAGGAGTGGATGATTCTGTTAAGATGTGGGGCGGGCTTGGTATGGTAGGAAGGTTAATTGGATTGATTGGGTCTGTAGGTGGACTATTAGGTACTTCTGGAGGGTCTGGAGGGTTTTGTGGTTGTTGTTCCTGAAGATTTTCAAGATGTTCAACAACTTCTTGGGGGTTTATAGGTGGGTTGTTTAGGGGAGGGTTTTGTTGGGCAAAACCCTTTTGGATAAGTAGTTGAGCGAGACAGTGATGGGTGAGGGAAAGGGCGGGATTTTTAGCCTTTTTACAGTAATGCGATATATTTCTAAGACATCCGAGCAGATAATAAGGAATGTTCACCAATCTAGCATGTCGTAAATGAGACAATAGGACAAAATCGTACTGGTAGACTACCTAGTATCGGCCTTCATAGGTAAGTTAGTGCTTGACAAACTCTGCAACTTTTGTCTAAGGAGGCGACAACGAGCTAAGTCGAACACCCTGGCCTTTAGGCTCAATTTGTTCCCCTGGCAAGAGGAAATCTTGATGGGCATTAAGGATGATATGTTTGCAGTTGAACCAACGAATGCCATTGACAGGGAGACCCGAAACCTGTGCTATATCCTCCTTTGTAACTGGAATCTGAACCCCTTGAACAATGGAATAATCTTCCTGAAGATTTTGAGCAAATTCAAGAACCTGTTGTTGATCAAATCCCTAGAACCTCTGAAAATAACCCAACCATCCTGCCTGCAGAAAAATTTGATAGATTTCTGGATATAGTTCTAACAGGGCTATCATGGCGAGTTCGTACCATATAACAGGGCCTCCCATAGCTAGAAACTCAGTAAAATGAATCGTCAGAGAGTCAAGTAACCGCTTCTATGCAAAGTAAGTTTTTCGGGTGAAGGCATGCAAATGGTGGTGAAACAAATGAAAAGATGGTAAAAAAAAGAATGACGGTGGTCGGCTCGTGTGAAATGATGGTATAATATTTTGATATTTCCCCCCCCTTCAAGTACGGCTAAAATAAATGATTTTACATGAGTGATAATAATGAGTTAGGATCTTCTCATTAACCATAGTTCAATTGTATTTACATATAAAATTTACATACCTCATCTTTACCTTTGATTCATACTTCAAACAAAATATAGTGCCTGTCCATAATAGTTCTTGTAACACCTTGTTTCCCCCAGTTTGTAAATATAAATGGACTGGCCAAGGACTATGGAAAACTCATAAATATGAAAATGTGATGTAAATGGACCTGCGGGAAGACGTCAATGAATGTGAATAATATTTTGAATTTATTGCAGGACTGCTGAGAGGGGATGTGCAGAAAAGAGACCATGATTGCGGTGGAAGGCACCTGAAAATGGTGGCGTTAACTTCCACCCTGAATGAATACCGTATTTGGACTCCACTGGCCCAGAGAACCAAAAGCGGCTCACTAGCCCCCAAATTTAATGTCTCGCAGGCTGGTAGGCAGGTGGCTTGATGAGGGATGGTATGGTGAACCGCCCATCCATAGAGCCGTCAGGCCTGATTGACGTGAGGGTAATCATGCCGCACGCAACCTCGCAAGAGGATAAGGCGTATGGCAGAAGTGATGGAAGGGGTCAGACGCGAGGGGAACTCTGGCAATTTTTTCGCAGAGTGAGTGATAACAGGGAGGGAGGATTGCAACCTTCTCTCCTAGTCACTGGCAGACGGAGAGACGCAGTCTCAGAACATCATGGTATCAGCTCGGGGGTGGCTAGTGGTAAATCCATTGGGATTCAATGAGCCTACGGTTGCGTGGAAATGAGAACCCCTCTCAGCAGTTGCACCCATTTCTGAAGTCACTTCTGATAAGTGTTTTGTTCACATATTGCCTCTTGAAATTCATGGAATGATAAATATATGTATATTCTCATAAGACCTGTGAAATTGTAAATGCTTCCTGTGTAAGAATGTATGTGCAGTGTTTTGATAATGATTAATAGGCATATGCTTATAATAGAAGAAGTCATGCATGACTTACGTTGATAAACTGAATGTATTTATGCCTAGCCTGAATGGTGTTAGGTTTTCAGCTAGTTCTCGGGAAATTGTTTCCCTTCACCCATATCTAGGAAAGCCCCGGAACAGATCTCTTCACAGAGATTTCCTCCCTAGAAAGGTTTTCAAAGGACCCAGAAAAGGGACTTGAACGCACAAGTCTTAACAACCCTGTATAAAGAGGAACGACCCTCTTAAATCCCGAAGTAGCAGCTTAGGGATAAGTATTAATCAACGGATGAGATCTTGTTGGAGAGTCTACAGTCATACACGATCATTGAATCGAGAGAATAAATGAGGGCGTTAAGTGCCATAAACCCCTTTTTCCTCTATATTCGTGAATAGAGAGGAAATCTGAATCGTAGACCCCCATGCTCCATGAGAGCATCTGGACCATTGGTTTTTCCCACGTCCAAAGAGAAGTAGAAAAGGGCGCAGCATCAGGACCGATCTGAATCGTCAGATTTGAACTAGGAATATCGACAGTCGTTAGATATTTAGGGAGATAGACGAGGGTTAAGCCTCGTGAATAGGGGAAAATGGATCAGAGCTGTCCATCCAAGGAGGATAGGTGGCAGAGATCCAGGGATCTCGTGAGCTCGGAGGTTCGCGGTGTAGGAGTCCAAAAGTTGGATGCTCCAAGTCACGAGTGGCAAAGCCATGACAGGATATGAGCCGTCCATAGTTGAGGACACATGTCAGGAGATCCCGAAAGTCAGGGATCGAGGAATCAGAGTATCCGAGCACTAAGAAATCTTGTCATACGGAATCACGATCCGTGATTTACTGACAAGATCAGAACCGTCCATTGGGTGGAACACATGTCAACAGATCCCGAAGAGTCAGAGTTCGGGGCATTGGATTTTTCGGAGGTAAGAAATTCCCACACATTGGAATCGTGATCTGCGATATCCCGACGGGAGAGCCGTGTGGGCCACAGCGGGAGATAGTGGAGGATAGGTGTTACCATATCGGGTTTTGGGACTTGGAGAGTTCCATGAACTAGTGCAATGGGAATCGCGATATCCTGATACGCAATTTCTCGATTTGTCACAGGAGTGTGGGTCATAATGGAGGACAGGTGTCGTGCGCATTTCTATATCGGCATAACGGGAGTCGGGGATCCACGAGGTAAGTTGCATTCGACAGTGAAAACCCTGAAATCCCGATGGGAAGTTACACGGCTACAGTCATATGGTAAGTGGTCACATGGACCATAGTATAGCCAAGAGGGCTAGCCAGTGTAAAGGTGCGTCGAGAGTCGGAAAGTCGGGAATTCAACATTTCCAGGGACAAGAGAATGGGGGAGTCCTAGGTGAAAACCCTGACATAATCCGAGTCGTCCATTCATAGAGAAAGGTGTCGAAGATCTATCAAGAGTTGGAAACTCGGGACATCGGTATTCTTGAGGTCGAAGGAACCAGGACATCGAAAGTCCCGAAACCTCGCCAAGGATCTAGATGGTCCATTTGGAGGGACGCGTGGAGGAGATCAGAGCTATCGGGAAAATCCCGACAAGGAAAACCATTCCTCGGCATTTGGTTCATCGGGATATCGGAAATCCCATGGACGTGGTGTTTACCCCTTTTGAAACCGCGAAACGTGAAACCCCGATGTAGAGGTTTGACTACGGTCGCGGGGTAGTGGTCACATGGACCACAGGCTTAGCCTGAGGGTTAATGTGTTAGGGGCACATTCGAAGGATCGTGAGTCTTGGGGGTGAATGAATTTCGATATTAGAAACTCCGTAGACCCGATGGGAGTTATGACCATGGTCATATAGAGGAGGCTATGCGACCAAGAGCTTAGCCTAGGAGGCTATTGGAATTCAAGCGAGTCAGAATGGTTGAAAACAGAAATCCCGATGAAAAGGGACATAAGACCACGGTTATGTACAGAGGGTCGGGTAGGTAAATAGAAGACCTGTGAATCGGTTATTTCTCATTGTCAAGAAAACAATGAAAATGTAACACACCCACTATCATAATTTAAAAATTTCGGGGTTAATATCCCACAAATGAGAAATCTCCAGAGACCTGCATTAGCGAAATGCCCATCCTTGGTTCAATATCAGAATTCGGGGTTTCTAGTGTCAAAATTCATTCACCCCCAAGACTCGTGATCCTCCGAACTCCGACGCGCTCCCTACGCATTAGCTCTCTTGGTTCAGTTCCTGGTCCATAGGACCTGCTACCATATGTTCGCAGCTCTATAGCTACCCATAGGGGTTTCGGGGTTTATGATGTCGCGATGCACAGGCCTTCACAAATTCCGATCCTCCGATCCCCGATGCCACTTGGCATTGACTCGCGGCCAAGCTTGGTCTTTCGACACCTGTCCCTTTCTCTGGCGCCTATGGTCCCCACTCCCTATGATGGCATGGAGTGACACCCGTCCTCCACTGGAGTGCTATGACTGTGGGACCGTCGCGTTTCGGGATTTCGCGACTCCTCCTGTCGTGAGTTTCTTGTCACCGAGAATCCCGAAATGTCGAACCCCGATCTCTTCAGGATCCTTGGACACGCATCCCTAAGGTTAGCGGTCATGATCGCGTCGGGAAATCGTGGATCATGATTCCTTTATGCAAGAGTTTCTTACCTTTGGAAAACCCGATGCTCTAAATGTCGACTAGCCCAGATCTCCTGCCACGCGTCCTACCAAGATCAACGGTTGAGATCCTTTCCTCGGGATTTCGCGACTTATCCTATCCCGTGTCTCTTGTCCTCGGAAATTCCGATTTCTCGATGTGCCAAATGCTGATGGCGCTCGATCTCTAACACCTGTCCCGCCGATGGACGGTCCAGATCTTATCGCTGTTTCAGGACTTGAGTGGCCCCGATACCTGGTACCCCGGATCTCCAAAATGGACGATCTCGTGACCCGTGTCCCTTTCCAACCGGACGACTTAGATTTTCTCTCGGGATTTCGGGACTTTCGAAGTCCTGTTTCTCTTGCTCTTAGGATCTCCGATTTCCCGATTCCTGACTCTTCAGGATCTCTTGTCACGTGTCCCTTGGATCAACGACCTATGATGGTGTCGGAAACTCACGTATCACGGTTTCGTATTGCAAGGGATCATGTCCTTGAAATCCCCGATATACTGAACTCCGATTCTCTGGGATCCTCTGCCACGTGTCCCTACTATTTCGACGGCTCAGATCTTGTCGGGGTTTTCACTTGGATTTCCCCGAGCACTTGTCCACGAGAATGCCAATTTCCCGATCTGCGACTTTCATCCAATCTCTGACACCTGTCTCGTGTGAACGGATGGCTCGGATCTTATCGGTAAATCGCGGATCACGATTCCGGGTGACAAGAGTTCTATGTATTCGAGAACCCTGATATGTCGATTCCCGATATGCCGAACTCCGACTCCCTGGGATCCTCTGCCCCGTGTCCCCGCTGTTGGGTGGCTCAGATCCTTTCGGGAAATCGCATATCGCGATTTCCATATGTAACGATTCTATACTCCCCAAATCTCTGATGGTAAAAATCCCGACTCCTCCCAAACGCTGACACATGTCCTGCCAAGATCAACGGCTAGGAATTTTCCTCTGCACACTAGAGTTTAAATCCAGTGCATCTTCTCAAGATCTGACGGCTGTCGGGACTATGATCTAAGATCCGACAGTTCGGATCATTTCTCCTGCACGCTCCCCTTCCAGAAGTTATACTTCATGAAATTCCTCCTGATCCAACGATTTACGGGATTTCTACTCCAGATCTGATGGCTCAGATCACTTCCTCGCATGCCTACCCCTGCGCTTAACCCCTGTGCATATTTTCCAGATTCAACGGCCGGCGGGTAATTGGACCGAGATCTAACGGTCCAGGTTCGTTCTTTCGGGTCTTGGAGTTTACGATCCCGATTTCTTCATTGTGCACGATGATAAAGGGCAAAGGGGCAAGGTATGTAACGCTCTCGTTAATTCCATCAATCGAATGGTCGTGAATGACCATGGGTACTCCGACGAGATCTCATCCGTCGACTTATTTCATCTCACATCACTACTATCTCGGAACCTTAATAGGATAGTTCCTCCTCGTACAGGGTTAATAAGACCTGTGCGTTCGAATCCTTATTCAGGGTTCTGGGTGAGCCTTTCTAAGGAGGGAATCTCTACGAAGAGATCCTTACCGAGTCATTCCCGGGAACATATATAGGAAGACAACTTCCCGAGGACGGCTGGTCATGGTTAACTTCATTTTATCGACGTAATTCGTGCATGGTATCCTTTGTGATAAGCATATATCAACCTATTCGTATCAAACATTACGCGGGCACTCGCATGCCGAAATTCCGTC